>QANZ01008267.1:62118-91426 GCA_003254925.1 Chamaecrista fasciculata
TTCTCTTTTTTTTTTTCTTGAAAAAAAAAATTAGTTAGGATTTTAATATTTTTAGAATTTATTAAATTCTTTTTGGGTTTTTCTCCCTTTGTATTTGTTCACTTAATCAGAGGATTTTGGGGATAGGCCAATCGGGGGCATATTATTGATTTTCATTCTCTGCCTCATGATTCGAGCGACTTCCATAGCCCTTGCATGATTTTGAAGTTGTTAAATATGCAGGGAAAAAATATCTTCTTGTTTGTAAAAAGCTAGAGAAAGGAAAGGAGGATGAACATTGAACAGAGTTACGGAACAGGAAGAATGTTGTAGAGATTTAATTTTTTTTCCCTCTAGTAATTTGAGATAAAATAATATTTGTGAAGGGGAAAATTTTATTAATTCTCCTTTGGTTTTAACTTTTAACTTCCGATCCCCACTCACTTTCTCACTTGTTCTGGAAACTAGGAAAACTTAATATAGTATTGTAAAATTATGTGGCAACGCTTATTTATTGATACTTGCTTTTACTGCTTTCGCTAAAAGCAGCAATAAGTCCGTACATTAATGCAATTGCTCCCGTCTTCAGAAACTGTTATACAGGGATATGTGGATGTCTGTCTGTCTGTCTTTAAACCTCGTTTAGGAATGTTGAAAGGCATGCATATATATATATACCCATTGGATTATTTGTAAAATCTGGCATGTGGCTACGCTTTCAAGCACCTCTCGCGATCGACATATATAGATTGATGATGTATTTTCACTCCAAAGCCAATCAATTATTAATGTGGTCCATTAAACTGCTTTATTTTAATTTGAAGGGTGAGCCACCGTGATACTGATGATTCCTTAATCAGCTCAGTAACGTTAGAACGTTGTCACTTTTTGTTGCAAAAACTCTCTTGTCAATCCTCATGAAGCTTGGGATACAATTCTAATATTTTTGCCAAATCACATGGTGTTGTACTTGTTGAGGACATTTCTTTTTAAGAGGATGAAGACACGAAAGATTATTACTATTTCAAAGTAGAAGGAGTGGACAAATTAATGTATGGTTGAAGTGGTGAGTGAGGCAGAAAATGGTTGGTTGTTGGTAGAACTAGGTGGACCATTTTGTAAGGAGGGATTAGTTTGCCAAAAAAGGAATTTCTGGCACCGAGATGTCTGGCTGGAAACTATACATATAGAAAACGTAAGAAATGAAACCTCAAAGTTGAGAGAAATGGGGGTGTTTTTTAAATTTGATTCTGAAGAGGCAGGTCTATCTGCGTGGATATCATCAAGATTTGGTGGTCTCTATCTTTGTGATGTGTGTGGAGGATTGGAAGAGGTGGAATTGAACCCCACCATGGAAGTTGGGAAAATAAAAGAAAGAAAAGAAAAGTGCAAGTCATTTTCATAGCATTGCTTTGTGAATGGATGGATAGGTGGATGGACATGAAGATATTAGAGTTGTGTTCAATCAAATCAGCTTTGGGGGTAACTTCTCTTTTAAACATTCCAAAGATTGTAATGTTCATGCAGAGTCATTGGATGATGCTCCCCATCATTGCCAGAAAGGTTTTCTTTTGAGGACCCAAAGCAAAGCAACACTGTCGGCATGAAGCACCACACAAGATGCTCTACCCCTATTCTATAATCTATTCTTCAACAACAAAGAATTTTAACTTATTTTCATTGTTTTAAATTAAAAAAAATATATTTTTGTCTTCTGATGAAAGCTTTTACCTTCCCACTCTGAAATGCGAATGCTCTTGGAAGTTGTTGAATGGGGAAAATAAAATTATGTAAAGCCACTGCTGAACGATCCTCCTTATGTAGAGTTCATATTCTTTAATTATTATAACTGATTCTCCTGTTATTTTACACTAACCTCCCTTGCTATGAACTGTTTGAAAGTGAAATTACAACAAACTCTGCTAAAACAAGACTGTTTAATTGCTCAATCAATGTCCTTATCCGTCAATTTCCTATTCAAGTTATATTTGTAGAAATGTTAAGCTAAAGTAGTTGAGTTTAATTAGTATATGTATATATATATATATTAAAAAAAACTTATGTTATATATACATATATATACATGTGTTAGGATTCAGAGTATCTCTCAACAAACATTCACAGATCTAAACAAGTGTGATAATGTGGAATAAAGAGAAAGACAATTTACCCTGGTTCGGTCAGTGTGACCCAGCAAAGAACAAAGGATTTCACTATATAGAATGTGGGAATACAATAACCTAATGAACTAATCTACCTCTCAAGTCATACTTCTACCATTAGCTACTAGTCTATTTATAGACATCTCAAACCCTAGATACACAAGGATTACTTAACCTAAGTCCAATAGGCCCAAGTTCCTAATTCCTTAGTCACCAAGGTTTCTATCCTAAAATATATGGTAACTAATTAAAATACAAGTCACTCAAAGATTATATAAGATATCCCAAATTTTAAATANATACTTCATAACATTATGATTTATGATGCTATTTTATCAAATTAAATTGATTTTCTTAAAAGACTCCTATGTTTTTTTTGTCCATCTAATTTCTGAAGAGTTTTATGAAGTAAGAACAATTTAAGGCTTTTGACTATTAATCTACTCTACTACAATGCATATATGTTTATAAATGTTAAAGTAAATATATAAATTGGTTACATTAATTAACAACTTAATTTATATTTTTTTAAAAAAATTTGAAAGTCATAAGACCAATTAATTTTAAACATTTTGTCTTTACAAAAGTTGATCTCTAAAAATAAATTGAATAGATTAAGTTGTATTAATTCCAGAACTTCTAAGAACTAAAATGTAAAGATATAAACGTAGCCGAAGTAGGACAAAAATTCTTTACATTTCAGGTTGATGTAGCTTAGCAGTTATGTCTTCGAAAGCACCTCATCTGAAATATACAATTTTTTTTTAATATAATTCAAAACTTAAGTATATTAATTCTGATCATCTTTAGTTTTGTGCGCTTGAGTAGTTTCAACTTTCAAATGTCGATTGAAATCTTCAGTGGCTTTAGGGTGTCATGAAGCAGTATATATTAAGAGCACAGAATTAAGGTCTTGTAAGAATTTTATAAATCGTCAGAACATACTTTTTGTTCCAACCTCTACGACGAGATGTCATCATTCATGTTTGGGAATTGAAGCTGTTTGAAATACGAATCTCTCCTTTTGTTGATGTGTTTCAATTAACCTCTCACATACATATGTATGATATTAATAAAATGTTAAAAAAAATGATTGTCCGCACAGGCAAATTGTTGTGTAATTACTTATTTTTAGTAAAGAGAGAGAAATCATTGTCGGCAAGCCTTGGCAAAGTTGACTGCTCACCAACTTAACTAAAAGCTCATTCTCTCACTTTCTCTGTCTCTCTCTCTCTCCAGAGGTTAAACTGTTCAGTTTCACCCGTATGGTATGCATTCATACAATGCACCTCTATACATTTTTGGGTTGAATGGTAAAGCAAAGGAAATATAATGATTAGTATTACAGGACGACACTCTCTTTATACGAGAATCTTCTCCTGTTCCAATGCTCTCATTATGTGCACTTCTCTTTCTTTTCCCCCAGCTTCTTAATTATTGTTGGTTTAATTTTTACTTAAATGCCTTGGCTTTATTTGTATGTCCTTTTCCACCTGCAAACTCCACATTCGACCATGGATGCTTGCACTACAAATTAATAAAGCAGAATGCTAAAGTTGTGACTTGTCCTACATCATCCACATATATACCCTCCAAACTCTTAACTCCATCTTCCTAATCATTCCGCTACATGTTTTGTTATTTTCACGATATTTAATGATTTTCGATTTTCAAAACTCTCTCTCTCTCTTTTTTTTTCTTTCGAAGCAGTTCTCATCCATTTCCTGTAAGAGAAAGAAATGGAGGATGCTGTGTGGTGGGGTGGGTCTCGGGTCTCATACTCTTATTGGGTTTCATTATTGTGCTTTTAAAATGAAGGGTTGAGATCGATATGTATTGTGTATATAATGAAGGGAAATTTACTCTATATTAATTTTCTTAAAATTGGACAACATCGATCCCCCGGTCCTTTTTTTCCCTCTTTTACCTCCTACGCCTCAAAATTGTGGGTCCTATTTGTTGCTCGCTTAAACATTTGGAAGTTTGCACATTTTAAGCTAGAAGCCTAGAAGCATATGCTTCTATAATCTACATTTCACGTAGCAAGAAGAGCGAAAATGATGTTGGTTTTCAAGGATATGCCAATTTTTTAAGCTAACAAGAAGTTAAGTGCTGTCAAATTATATATCTCGTTACGATACAGACTGTAACGTTTGAAATTTTAAGGATATATAAGTAGGATTTGAATTATCCAATATTTAATATGTCGAACCAACCTTATAGTGATTTCTTTTTCTATCGATGCTTTCTATGAACTCCTATTTTCTTATTAAGAAAAAAATATTACTTTGAATTAAGTTTTTATGAACGTGACTAATAAAAATTATACGTTTTCCAAATATTAAATTAAAAGCCTGGAAAGTTACACACAGGTTTCAAAGTATGATGTCCTATTTGAAGTTTAAAATGTAGTCATATGAATTGAAAATAGTAAAATTGGTTTCTGTTAAAGACCCAATGGACCACCCCGAGAGTTTACCTTTTGAATAGGCACCCTAATTTCTTTTTCAAATTTCAAGAAGTGCACATTATTCAATTGAAAATGCTGGCCTTTTCCAAAGAAAGATACGGTCTGAAACTACTTGTCTTCACTGTTGTTTCACTTTCACATGGTACACTATTTTACTATCCCTTTTGCTATGAAATTTAATTCCCCCTTAAAGATGGAGCCAAAAAGTCTACGCTCTTTACGTAATTTTCACCAACCCCAACTTGGTTCTCTTTAATACATTGTTTCTTAATTAATAAATATACAAGTACGATAGATAGGTCAATACAGAGTTTCTCCGATCCACAAATTATTATTGCTCATTAAAATACTTTCTCTATAATATACTCCTATTCAACCCACCACTAGCAAAAGTTTTGAGGTCCACGGGAACAAACACTAGATATTTGTTTATTGGTCAAATATTCATTTTGGTGTAGTAAGTTTTATTTTGGTTAAAAAAACTAATTTTTTATCCCAAAATATGAATTTATATGATTTATGCTGTTGTTTTCAACCTATACAGTTGAAATAAATAATCTTTTCTTTCATATATATCATAAATTCATAATTAATAAATAAGTTGACAAAAAAATAAAGTAAATTTTCTATTTTCAATCAAAAATTGAAGATAAATTACAAAATTAGTACTTGATTTTTATCTCTAATTTTCTAACTAAGAATGAAATATTTGATATTTATCTGGCAACTCATTTATTAAAATACATAAGAGACAAATAGTCCATCTCAATTCACTAAGTTATAAATATCGGTAAAAATTCGACAAAATCACATTTGAACTACCGAGATAGAATAAATGTAAAAATTTAAGGATCAAAATAAAACAAAAATAATTTTAGAAATAAAATAAAACATACCCCATATTTTGAGTACCACCATGAAGTTTTAACCTTATTTGTTTGTTCGATACTCCTCACCTATAATTCCTTTCCCAGATTTTATTTTTGAATAAATAAAGAAAAAACATAATTTCACTTTCTTTTCACATTCCTTTCCTTCTATAGTTATACTCGTACCTTTTGGTATCTTTTTCAATTTTCATTATGTAACCCCTTTTTACTTTTTCTTCTTCTATTATATAGTATTATTGTTTAATGATCAAAACATCAATACCTAATAAATATAAACAAAATCATATTTTTATATATCAGAATATAATATTTTAAAACTTTGTCTATTGAGATTATGTAGAATTACAGTAATAAGATATAAAATATTTTCTACACCTTGAGATGATTTGAAAATATATTTATATTTATGGTTATAAAAATTGATAAAAATACCTTTTATAAAACAAAAAAATCATTGATTCTGAATTTCTTATATTCTAGATGCTAAGTCTGGCATTAAGAAAGTAAGAATATAAAATAAATTTGATATTGTCACCTAATGCATGATATTGTGCAGTAATTTTTTTTCGTGTTATTTAAAAATGTAATTATATATGTATTTTCTTACATTTGGGAGCGAATTATTTGCTCAATATAATGTGATAGTATTAATGTTTAATGTTTTTGTTTTTTTAATGGAAAACATGAAATACTTCGTGGGAGTATAATAATTGCAATTTTAATGTAGTTGCATGGGAAATAATGGTGGTCATTATTTGTGTGTCATGCTTTGTTGAATGAAGTTGGGGTACAGCTACGGAGGCACGTGTCACAATCATGGGGTGAGCACTAATGATCGTAGGGTGGGGCCAATAGGGATCGTGTGAGGCTGAGAATACGTGATTTCAGTAGGATCCTCATCACACGAGGCCTACACTTACACTACTACATCATCATCATTATTCTCGTTAAGAGTATACGAGGACATTAGTACATGTCAATGGGACCCACCTTCCATTTGTCCAAATTAAAATTGACCACTTGGTCAACATTCTTGACTTTTTTGAATTTTATTATACAATGAGGGTCCCTCCATACTATATATTGTCCCTTGACCACTCACTCATTGAATATGGTCTCTATTGATGCAGTTTCAATCTTTGAATTTCTGGCGATATCTTCTATTTTCGTGTTTGTTCCGGATATCTAGTTATCTAAATACATTACTTGACACTTAAAATTTTGACGTAACTCAAATTAGCTCGATCATATGAAATAATTTATTGCATTTGAAGTTCTCCATCAAAAAGACAATCTATGTGTAAATTTCCAATTATGATAACTTTCTCCCACCTCTCTACATGCACCACTTATTCGTTTAAAATGAATAAATAATTAGTGTCTGTTTTCCAAATATATTTCTTATTTTTTATATTTGATTTCATATGTACTTTTTTTATACTTATTTGTTATTTATATTGTCTATATTCACAAAAACTGAACGTCTATTTGTGAAGGGATAGATATATATTAGATATTATGTATCAGCTATAGATAGTTTCTAAATAAAATATTTTATCTTATATTCACCATCTATAAATATTTAGATGACAAATAAAATATAAATACGAATATTAATAATAAAACAAAGTAAAAATGTTAGATAAAATAAATAAATAAATACGAATATCAACAGTAAAACGATGAGCAAATACTGTTTCCGTATAACAGTTTCCTGAGAGTGTATAATATAAGAGAGATTCATGGTCATCTGAGATACACATGACCTTGTGCTTGTCCCGCGCGCCACCTTTTTCCATAAAGCAATATTGGTTCGAAATTTATCATCAACATTATTATAGAGTGGAGTCCAAAACAGTAAGAATCTTTTCGTTTAACTTCTGTTTGCCATTATCTTAATTAGATGATGATTCATGTTGTTTCTGTTAAAGTATATATGTCTGCATACTGAGGCCTTTTTTCTAAAAAAAAAAATATGGAAGCAAATTTATGAAGTGGATTGATACCAGTTTAAAAGTTAAAGTATGGTCAACTTTGTAAACAGTAAACATATGGAATTGTTCTATCTATTATACATAAGCCAAAGTTCAAAAGAAATAAAAGGACCCCAAATATTCTCTCATAGTTAATATGGTACACCGTACACGTGGGCAGCAATGTGATGATCACCCATAATTAAGCCAAATATATTGAGTTTGGGACGACAGTCACTTATTTTATGGAGTTTGTTAGGTCTCATCATACATTAGTTGGTAATAATAGTCCTAGTGAGTAGTGACCCATAATCACAGTACTGAACGATAATGGAACATTATGTGCGGTAACTTTATATATATTTGTTTGTTAATTTTTTTTAAAGATGTTTTTACTCATAGCTGAAAAGAGTGATATATATAACATGTGTGTATGTAGGTGTGATTGTGTGTATAAATTCACCTAATGAACAGAGCAAAACAAATCATACTAAACAACGTATAATATTCGTTCCTGTTTTTAAAGTATTCTTCCATTGGCCTTGCAATTCACGATTCATAATCATTCAAAATAACATTTTCAATAAATAAAGAAAAGAACAATACGAAAAGCACTTAATCTTACGTAAATGATTGTGGGGTTATCATTTATGTAATGGGCTGTTTGTGTTTGCTTTTTGGTCGTATAGTGGGGCAAATACAACAACAACATAATTGATTAAGCACCTCATTTTACCTACTTTGTGTAAAAGCACTTTTTTAAGCGGTAGATGGATGCATTCTAAATATTATACAGCTCCAATTTCTGCAGGTGTTTGATTCCATGACGTGGACACCCATGACTCCATCTAGTTCAACTTGTAGACAGGAGCCTGATGAATTGACACAAATACCCTTTTTGTACATTAAAGAATGGCATACATATAGTAGGGTGATAATTGATAAGCGTAGTTTTGGGCATCCCTCCCTGTACAGAATCCGGAAAAGAGATAGGGTGGGTTCAAGTGTTGGCATTCAATTAGATTGCTTAGCGAAAAAGAAAGAGTTAGTTGGATTAGTTATGCGTTTTCATAAGGCATGAATATGATGGCGAAGCAAATATTTTGTTTATTTCTGATCAGGATTAATAAATAACAGATGATGAACTTTCTTTTAGCTACTTTTAGTTTAGGGTAAAGGGTAAATTTGGTCCTAAATGTATGCCTTAATATTCATTTTATCCATTATATTTTAAAATATTCAAATTAGTCCTAAATGTTTGCAAAATGTTTCATTTTGGTCCCAACTATTGAATATGACTTGTTTCAAGTTCAAACATGACGAGTTTAGAACTACGTATTGTTCTCGAAGAGTACTTTTTCTATTTAGTTGGGGCCGTCAGCAAACGAGGTCAAATTGGTCCTAAAAGTAGACCTTTCGTTTTATTGTCAAACAAACAAAGTTGATTATATCTTTCACGTTTTAAATTTGAATGCGACGAATTCAGAGCTACGAGTTCCTCTTAACAAGTACTTTGAAATTAAAATGAGAGACGAGAAAAATATGACCCAATTCAATAATTTGGGACCAAAATGAAACATTTTACAAATATTTAGGACCAAAATGATCATTTTGACAACATTTAGAACCAATTTGAACATTTTGAAACATAATGAACCAAAATGAACATTAGGACATACATTTAGGACCAAAATGACTCTTAGGCCTTTAGTTTATTAGTTGGGTTTTGGGGATACTCAGAGTTGACGATCCAAATTCAATTAGTGCGGGCTGGTCATGTGAGAAATCGATGGGTATTATGGGCCGATACTCGGCCCAAAAGAATAAATTTGAAAAGTACACGTGTCAAACACTGAATGAGCCGCGAATGTGGTTTTCAAACCACAAGTTTACAGTTACGGTTCCCTCCCAATTCAGGGATTTGTGTGAGTGATTGCTTTCAATGCTTTGCTTCGTTCGTTCGATCCTTCCCTCTCCGACGAACCCAATCTCCAAACCCTAATCTCAAATCTGGTATGCATTCTCAGTCTCTGGTTCTCAGGTTGAGGCGCAGCTAAGCCAGCTGTAATATAATATCAATAGCAACGACCTAAATTTCTGTTTCTCTGCATCGAAGGCGATTCTTAGCAAATACGTAAACCTTCCTATTCGCTTAGCTACCTTCGGTATCACGTCTATGGCATCCATAACGTCACCAATGGCAGTCCAGCCGGGTCGGATTAGGGTATTGAAAGAAAGATCGCGCGAGTTTGAGGGAGAGGTGGGTCCCGTTGTGTACTGGATGTTCAGAGATCAACGGGCGAGAGATAATTGGGCCCTCATCCACGCCGTTAGTCAGGCTAACAAAGCTAACGTTCCCGTCGCTGTTGTTTTCAATCTTTTTGATCAGTTTTTGGGCGCAAAAGCGCGCCAGTTAGGGTTTATGTTGAGAGGTTTGCGCCAATTGTCCCTTGATATTCAAAACACTCTTCATATCCCCTTTTTCTTGGTTCAGGTGATTTTCTAGCTTGTGGTGCTATGCAATATGTTCTTATGGTCATATAGCCATTTAATTAATTGCATTCTCTGTCTACTGAAATTAGACTAGTTTTTTGGATTCGAGTTTCATTATTGAGCTGCATTTTGGTGGACACATGGAATAAAAGGGTTCTGTACCGACATTTTTGTGGGTTTGTGTATAGGGGGAGGCAGAGGACACTATACCAAATTTCCTCAGGGAATGTGGAGCTTCGCTATTGGTTACAGACTTCTCACCCCTACGGGAAGTGCGGAGGTGCAAAGAGGATATTTGCAAGAAGGTAGGCGATTTGGTTACCATACATGAAGTTGATACTCACAACGTAGTACCCCTTTGGGTTGCGTCGGAGAAGTTGGAATACGGTGCTAGGACCATAAGAGGAAAAATAACCAAAAGGCTTTCTGAGTATCTGATTGATTTCCCCACCATTGAGCCACCGACAAGGAAATGGGTCACTAAGAATCAGTTGATCGATTGGGATGATCTCATATCTGGTGTGTTGAGGTTAGAAGCTACTCCTTTGATTGATATCTCATTAAATATGTTGATAAATCATAAAACTACTTTCTATAACTAGGAAAGGAGCAGAGGTTCCTGAATTACATTGGTGTCAGCCAGGGGAAATAGCTGCAATGGAGGTACTAATGGGAAAGAGTAATGGATTCTTGACTAAGAAGTTGAAAAATTATTCTGTAGACCGGAATGATCCATCCAAACCCAGTGGCCTTTCTGGTTTGTCTCCCTATTTGCATTTTGGACAAATATCTGCTCAACGCTGTGCCCTAGAAGCTCGTAAGCTACGAAACTCGTTTCCTCAGGTTTGTAAAAATTTTAGTCATGATAGATCCTTTTACATTTTTAGTTTCAGTAGAACAGTCATTGAGCAAAACTGAAGTGTCAGTCAACGTCATAATGTGCCTGAAAAACCCTTAGCTGCAGTTTGCAGTCTATTTGTTCTGTTTTTTTTTTCCTTCCCAAAATGATATTTACTCTTGTGTAATGTGAAGGCCGTTGATTCTTTCTTGGAGGAGTTGATTGTGCGAAGAGAACTTGCTGATAACTTTTGCTTCTATCAGCCACATTATGATTCATTACAGGGAGCATGGGAATGGGCTCGTCGGACATTACTGGACCATGCCGAAGATAAACGAGAACATATTTACTCGTGAGTCACATTGTTTTGTTCTTCGGGTTACTTTATTGTCTGTAAGCTCATCTAGCTATTGTATCTCCAGGAGGGAGCAATTGGAGAAAGCACGGACTGCTGATCCTGTAAGTCAATCTTTAATAAGCTTTCGCTTAAGTATTCCAAATTTTCTCGAAGTTGTGTTATCCTATCATAAATGCATTATTACACTACAGCTCTTTCCAACTTAATAATCGGGGTATCCTTTTGTTTGCAAATATCAGCTCTGGAATGCTTGTCAGATGGAGATGGTTTACCACGGGAAAATGCATGGTTATATGCGGCAAGTAACTTCTTGATTATTCTTTTCTCCTATGTTTTGCTTCTTAATAAATCTTGCAGATTTCTTTGATTTTATTGCTTCTGTCCTCAGACCGCAATCAATATTTGAATGAAATGTTTCTCTTGTGGAAGGGGTTGTGAGATAAGCGGAGTTTGTCATGATAGAATTTATATGAAATTGTATGATATATGAATGAAGTGTGCTTTATTGACTGTTATCAGTTTAGGCCTTCTTCAGTCTTGTGACTGGTCTTGTTTGAATATTATCTCAAACCTAGTTTATTGATATCCTCGCCATAATAAGACCTCCTCAAACTTTTCCTGTTTCTTTCTTGAGTTTGACCGAAGTTTATAATTTGATTTTACTGTCAGTCTTTGGGTTTTCCTTGTGGTATCACAAATCAGTTTTCTTGTAAAACAAGGATGGTGATTATCTTGTCAAGCCTTGTGGTTGATGATATATGTACTGGCAAATGTTTTTAATTTTTAAGTTGCAAGATAGATGGCTAATAGATGAACTAGCTTGGAGTTTTCTCTCAGGATCTTCGGCGGAATTGAAAGGAAGTTGAGTTTTGGGTATTCTTAAAGTACATGAAGTGGAATTTTCTTCCCATCCATTGATGTGGTAACTCGCTCAAGGTCAATGAATTGCATATTATGCATATCTCGTTTTTATTGGATACAAGCATATCTTCTGTTTGTCGTTAGCGGGGATGTCAACGACACTTTAAAATTTCAAATGATGTATCTGTCAGCATAAATAGGGATTCCATATATTAAATGAGTCTTTTTAATATATTGCTGGCCTGTTTCTTCTGATTGATCAATTTTCTATATTGATGCCTTTTCCTTTATACATTTATGTTTCTTCAATTAGAAAATTTTATCTACAGAATGTATTGGGCGAAAAAGATACTTGAGTGGACAAGAGGACCTGAAGAAGCCCTTGAGATAACCATATACTTAAATGATAAGGTATTTTGGTTACCTTGGGCAATATATAGTTTGGTGATATAATTGCATCTTGCAAATTCAGTTTCTCCAAGATATGGTTATTGTCGTTTGATAAAGCTGGCGGAGTTTTTAGTTTTCATCGAATGGTCTTTGTTTGCAGTACGAAATTGATGGGAGGGATCCAAGTGGTTATGTTGGCTGCATGTGGTCAATATGTGGGGTCCATGATCAGGTCTGCCGTGTTATATAATGCAGAACATTTTTTTTCCATTTAGTTCTAAATTATTTATTGAGATGCACAAAATCAACTTAACTTTATTTTTTTGCAAAATTCTTTTTTTGAATTATAATGGTGATTTTAAAAAAATTATACTTATATTTATATTTTTGCCATAAGATTCTTTTAATTGTATATTTTTTTTATATTTTAATATTTTATCTCTTATATTAGTCATAGTCAAAATTGTCTTTTTTTTGGTACTATGATTTATCATGAATTTTTTTTCGTAACACTTGTCATATGTTCATTCAAAATTTTTCAAAAAAATTTATATAGGTTTAGTTAAACTTCACTATGCTTTTTATCTAAAAATATTACTATCTTTTTTGTGTTTTTATCTGCTCCCAAGCCAAATGTTGTGTCTGATTGCTGCCATGTGTAACTAGAAAACTAACTTTTTTTTTTTCTATTCTAAAATTTAACATAGGGGTCCTTTTTTTGAACCGTTATGAGCATTCCAACTATCTTGAGGACTTGTGCTGCTGGCTGGATTTAGTGAATTGCGCATATTTTCTGCAAATACAGTGTTGCTTTCTTTTCTTCAGAACTGAATGGGTGTTGCAACTGGTCCGACTAAGATTAAGGGGATTCGTAGCACTTATGTGGTTCTTTTCTTTTGCATTTCAGGGTTGGCGTGAGCGACCAATTTTTGGGAAAATTCGATATATGAACTACGCAGGCTGCAAAAGGAAATTTGACGTTGACAGATACATAGCATATGTCAATAAATTAGTTGGGGAATTAAGAAAGAGAAAGGCTGGAAACTTGCTATCTGAAAAAGAAAAAGTATTACGCCAATAATCTGATGTAATCTTGAAATTTCTTATGTGCGGGTGTCGGTCCATCTTGGAGATAGTAGAAGCATAGACGATGGTTTCTTGGAATGTTATGGTGTTGTAGGTTTTTTTGTTGTTGCAAATAGTGTTGTAGGTTGGTTTGACTAATTTATCTGCGTTTGATTAAAGCAATGTTTAGTTTTTATTTTTTGATAGACGACTTATAAGTCATGAATATCGTTTCTGACCATTGTGAATGTACCAATCTTACCCAAACCCGTAAACCGGACCAATTGGCAAAAATACATTTCCTGTCTCATCTTTTGGTTCGTTACAAATACAGATTTCATTACATTAGTTTTGAATCAGAGTGGATCGTTAACCCAAAAAGAAAAAGAAGAATGGGTTCCTAACTATCGAAAATTCCCTAATATATGCACAGTCTGTGGTTTTGGCTGACCGACGACACGCCAAATGTTAGAAGAAAAAAAGCAATTAAGATGTTTCGTGACTGATCATACAAATATATTTGACGAAAGGAAGCTCATATACAAGTTTCCAAGTCTGTAACATCATATCTCGAGATCATCCAACGACAATTCATGGGTTGTTAGCATCTTCAGTTTCTACACAAAGAATAAAACGAAAAATAGTAAGGAGAATCATGAGATTGCAATTCGTGGTTAATGGACACATTTGCCTCTAGAAAAAAAGTGAAGGCTTTATTACCGTAATAAATTGTGCAGGATCCTCAAGACTTGACGAACCCAGAATAACTTCCCTCTTCAGCTTGCCAGTAAGCTTGTGGCAAACCCTAAGCTGAGGACCAAAACAATTTATTTGATCAGGCAAGCCAAAAAAAATGTAGAAATCATAAGCTCATTTATTAGTGCGTTTGTCAAACCTCAGATCTGGTAGCTCCGCCGACAATAAAAACAAAAATGCGTTGCCCCATCTTCTTAAAATCACTGGATGCATGTCTAAGTACTGAATCACTATATACCAACCAAAAAAGACGAAAATAAGTGAGAAAGCTGTGGAATGGAAAATTGCAGATCCTAGCTGGCAATTCTAACAGATGAGCAATCTCCTAGAAACTGTACATTAATCAAACCCACGTAAGTCTTCACAAATCATAAGTGAAGAGCAGAGGTGGCAAGGGACAAATGAAATAGAACCTTGAATATCCATCGTCAGAGCCACGAGGTCGAGCCCAAGTTGGTGTGCGTCTTGATCTCATTGAATGAGCAGGTGGATTGTGGTTCACTGGCCCAGCAAAAGGTGAACTATGGAAAGATGGACTTGGGTCATTCAAGCATGGGTAGTCTTCCTTTGACAGTTCATTCTTGCTGAGTTTTTCAATGAGTTCCTGATTGATACATCATCCCCCCGTCACATGACGCTCAAAAAGTTGGTATTAAGATATAAAAAAGCAATCACTTGGATCATCAATAAGATTTTTTATAATATAAATTTTATATATATTACAATATCAGTACAAGTTCATCTTTATTTTCTTCTTATTACTACGATATTCAAAGATATATGTTTGCTAAATACGCTCACTCTTTCACAACCGGCATAGTTACAGCATCAAGTACTACTGGAAAATTTTGTATTTTTAAAAGGAAGCCACGACTATACTAACAGATTGGTCCCTCAAAGTACCATTAGTCAGTAAAAAAAGTTAACTACCATCATATTAGTTCTCATGTAAGGCCATCAATGGAACATGATGTTATTAAACTCAAAACGTTGAATTGAGAAAACTAAGTGTTACCAGCGTTTCCCATGAGGCCAAATGTCTGCTCAGTTAGAACTTAGAACATTAATGCTGATGTGGCAACCTAGTATTTTTTTTTCTTAACAAATTGCATATACTCCATATCATCATCATCATTGTTATAAGCCAGCTACTAATAAGCTAGCTTTGAAATGGCAGCATTTTGATGGTGATAATCTGGCTCCTTTTACTTTTGGGGCAAAAATGTCTGATGGGTTGCCAAGTCATTTTCATCAAGAATTCACCTATTATACAAGGTCAATAACTAACTATGCTACCCTCCCGGTAAAATTTCCATGATATTACTACACACTTTATGCAGGGAAATCTGACAGTATTTCAACTTTATGCATACCTCTACCATGGGATAAAAGCGTGATAGCTGCCACGTTTCTTCTTCACCAGATCGATCTTTTCTTGCTGCACGCTTCTTCTGAAAACTTAAACAAATATTTTTCAGGCATAATGTCCCAATGAAAAACCATGTGCTTAAATTAGAAATTTCCTTTACCTTGTGAATATCAAACTTGAGAGCAAAGGTGCCAGTCAGACTTTTTTTGGTGTCTGGTTGTACTCCTAGCATCCTCAAATTATACACAACGTTCATATCCTCATTGGTCAGCCTTGCTATCTAAAATGCAATGGGAAGACAAATTGCGTAATGACATTAAGGGTGCCAAGAAACACATCACTGACAAACTATTTTTTATTTATAACGACCATAAAGTGGCAATTTAGTGGGCACACATTAACAAAGAAACCACACCTTCATCAAATTGTGACCCTTTTCTCCCTCAAATTTCTCAGGATAAATGGCTGCAAGAATCATCAACAACCGCAACTTATTTTCACGAGTCATATCCTGCATAAAGATGGTATTTATACTTTATTTTAAGTGCTGAAAAGGTGCCAAGGCTATGATTATATTTTCATATTCTGTACAAAAAAGCTTTTTCAACTTCATGTACACATTGACAATAATGTTCTTTTCCCCCCATAGAATTCCTTACTTCATTTGTGGTAAAAAATTTGATCACTTCTTTCATTCCTGCATCTCCAAAGACAAGATCTTGCTCCAGCTGCCCAAGTTCCCTAAGTCCCAGCTCCCTGACAGTTTTGTTAATCTTCCCTGCAATCTGAAGCAAAAAAGCCCATTAATTGTAAAGCTATAGTAGGTCTGATCATAATCAGCTCCACCACCATCATCATAAATCATTACATAGTATCAAACTATGGTGTTAATGAGATGCTTTGGAAAGAACCAACTTACAGAAATATTTATTAAACTTAACCTCAAAAACTCATTTGTTCAGCTAGAATCATGATGGAAAAAAAGATGAAATCAAGTTGAGTAAACAGCTCCATAGAGAGCTTGCATCACAAACAAACTAACCTCTACATGATTGAAAGAGGTGCCATGATTGCATCACAAACAAACTAACCTCTACATGAAGAGAGAGCTTGTCGATTTGTTCACTATATTGTGGAAGTGCTTGAACCATCTTTTGCAAGTCCCTCGTAGACATTTCACCATTATCTCTATAAATGGAAAAAAAAAATTAAAGTACTTAACAACCCAGACAGTCACTCAATAAATTTTCAATCAATTCCAGATCCGGTATGTGTTAATAAAGTGAAGCCCAATTCATTGTGATAACTGATAAGAAACATGTAAGCCACTGATTTAATTATCACTCATGGACTCAGTCATTTTACACATCATAAAACATTTTAAAATATCCATGACAGCTATGAATAATACATCTTGAATACTCTAAACTCTTAGATTGTGTTTGGATTGTCTGATTAAATTCCAAGAAATTTTAAATATGAAAAATTTCAAATGCTGCCATTCAAAGTTCAAACTCCTTGCATTCAAGTTCCTTATTTCGATAATCATTGTATTTATAAAATTCCTTGTGTGGAAGAAGGGAATAATATCATTGATGCACTACTTTATTTTTTATTTTTAAAAAAAAGTAGATAAATTATTTGATTCCTAAAAGATGACATTCTTCTCAATTTTGTTTTTGAAAATGAAAATGCAAAATGTTATCCTTCAAATATACATATCAAATCATTTTAATCCTCGGTTAAATTGAGTGACAGAAAACTGGCAAATTTTTAATTTATAACATATTTTCATACATCATCACTTGACAACCACATAAAGACAATAGTGGTGCCATCTCAGCATCATGGTTAATTTGCCGTCACTCAACTTAACTAGATGACTGAATTGATTGGGGATTCATCTTTGGTGGATGAAAATTTTCATTTTCATCTTTTGGGAAAAATTGTGAGAGAAATGTCATTTTTCAAGCATCAAATTGTTTTGCTTACTGAAAAAAAGAAAGAAAGAAAAAAGCTCCTACACCATGACTTAAATTCTCAAGTTATAGAAGTTGAAAATCAAAAATAAAAAAATTGCCATAACAGGAACAGAAAGTCAGAATCTTTGGTCACGAAGGTTATAAACAAATTAAATGAAATTAATAAAAGTGTTTTAACCTACCTTTTGGCCTATACTAAACCATTAGCATCAGCACCTCAGGTCATATCAACGATGACAAATTCTAGGAAATTGTCTTTTTTTTAAAAAAAATGATTATTTGTAAAGAAACTACAGAAAATTGTCACTCACCTTGAACCATGTTGGACTTGTGCAGCTTTATTCTTTGAAATGAAGTTGGTCATCTTTTCGTGCAACCGCTCGCTAGCCTGTTGAGATCATTAATACAAAATGGTATTCAAGTTGCTTAATTGATGATAGAAGTTTAGAAGCAGGACATACATCTGCAATATGTGCATGGCGAAGCTCAAGCCATATAGGATCATGGTCCTCCAAAAGAACCTCTTTTTTCTCAGGTTGACCCCCAGTCTTGCTAGGAACCTTACAAGTACAAAACATTTAGTATTACAGTCAAAAGAAAAAAAATACAAAAATAAAAAATCTGAAAAAGATGAAATAAAATAGACATTGAAGCAGCTACCTCATGGACATATTTGTTCCCGTCCATATTCAGCAAATCATGGCACATGGCATCATATGTCCATTCATGAATTACAGGAGCAATCTAAAGATCCAGAACATTACCCTAGATGTAAACATGACAGTGTTGAAATAATAATTTAACTACATTGTAAACACGTGAAGACTAAGAAAAACCTGATCGATAGATCTGTCAAGGATGAGCAATTCACATGTCTCTGTCTGGGGAAAGTTAGGTATGGTTTTCTTATATTTTGTAAGACAGTCCCAAACCCCAGCAGCAAGCTTTGTAGGAATCAGATCACGGAACGTAGTCATTGTGGTTGCATCAAGGGTTTTGGCAGCACGAAAGCGCACCAGAGGAAATTCCTTAAAAAAAATAGTTACATGCTTCAGAAGACTTCTCATCATGTGTTTCAACATTTACTGATTCACAGAGCATTGACTACATTCTTATTTATTGGCATAGCAAGCATCGAGTACATACTCTTAATGAAGCAAAAACGGTAGCAATCCGTGTAGCCATCACATTCAAACATGCAACACCTTTGCGATTATTCTCCTCATCCCCAAATAACTCTTCTAAAGCTCTGTCGTTGTTTGTGATGAAACCCTGCATTAAGATAACAAAAGTCACACACCACAACATGAGAACATAAAAGGCAATTATAATGAGATTAAAACTGCTCAAGTGTTGATATTGAGCATATTTCCAGGATGGAAAATACCCCTCTAGGGAAGAATCTCAACAAGGAGGCTTTATGAATTTGAAGTTCCGAAAATGTGGCTCTATTAGCTACTATTTGTCAGTGAGATACCGTAAACATCAATACACAAGATAGGAATAATAAAATAAAAGCAACAATATCTTCAGTCCTCAAAAGCATATGTTTATTTATCTAGTTTCAATCATGGCTATGTCAAACTCAACCAACTCAATTGTATCTCTACAAGTGCTATATTTTGATTTAATGAAATGTTTTGACAACATGATTATCTTCGAGTGAAATATCGCACAATCACTCACCTGACTGTCTATGGCAAAATACTCCAAATTCATCTGCATAATGTCATCCAAATGAGAAAAGGCTCATGTTAGCATTGAAATATTTTATGCAAAATTACCAAGTTAAGCACAATCAAGTTAGTTAACAAGTAATCTCAACCTCTCTCAGTGCACCTATACGAGGTAACACCTTTGTATCTTTTTTAATTTCCATGACTAATTCTTTGGGTATAGGTGAACTGAAGAAAACAAATGCCCTGCATGAACACAATAAATAAAATATAAGGAACCAATAAATAAAATAAAAAGAATGAAATTTCACTATAAAGAAGACAATATAAGGGACATAATAATTCCATACTTCCTGTATAAGGGTGTCCTTCCAGACATGTCCGATAAAAACATAATAACGCTGCCAACAGAAATGGAAAAAGAGAATCATTATAAATACACCGACTTGATAAAGATGACAGCTTAATTAAACTGACTTCTATATCAGAAGTACATGAGACTGTCTTATGACAACAAGAGTTCACCCATTTTTTCCTAAGAGAATCTTACCAATAACAGAGGAAATATACAAGGAAAAAAATATCAGGTATCCTCAAAAAGAAGGAGACAAAATACAAAGAGGCTAAAAAAATTACATGATATATTTGTAATAATTTGAGGGAAAGAGACAGACAGACAAACAGAACAAGTGAGAGGAAAACAAATACAGAAGTAATTATCACAGCAGATTTATATTTCAGAGAGAGAGTGTGTGAAAATATAAAAATTTAACCAACTAAAAATAAAAAAGGAAAATTTATAATTTGTAATGATTTTTGGTAGTTATCATAAGGGGAAAAAAACTATCAGAAATTCAGACGCATAAGAATAATTGACAGGGAAGTGGGAGGAAGGTTGTGTTACTTCTCTCTGGTTGGCTGGATGAAGTATATGGCATCCATTGTCGGCAAAGGTTGCCTTCGCTTGTAAATGTCTTCAACCACTACAGAAGAACACCAAAACTATCTCTCATGGTAATGTCAAATTTAAAAATAAGAAAACAAAAAAAAGTTACACTAGAAATTCTAAAGGCACAAAACTAGCATGAAAATTTAATATAAGCAATTAAATGTTAATTGCATTACCAGTCCAAGCTTGAGGAATTTGTCATTGAGTAAAAAACTTCTTAAAGTTACAATTCCTAATTTAGCAGCAATCACTGAGTGAACAGTGAAGTTTGAGGACCCATATTACAGTATACCTTTTTGAAAAGCTAAATGATATTACTTCACTTCTTTTATAACTTCTTTTACTAGGACAGACAGCAGAAATATTAATGGCACAAAAGTCCAAATATTGATCAAATCCCAAGATTATAAGCAGGATGTCCAATCCCGCATCAAATCTACAGACTACTTCTCCACCTATTTTCCCATTACTACATTGAGTTGGTTCTCAAAGTTACTGTCTCTTCCATTGATCCAACTGTATCATGCCAAAGAAGAAGGCAATTTTTTTTTATTTCCTCTATTGTCTTCTTTTAACTTATAGTAAAGATTAGGGTAAAGCAAAAGGAGGCTATGAAATTTATACTTTACACTCTTTTAACAGTTTAAGATGCAATAAATTACATAAAGGCTCAGTAGACTTTTAGTATCTAAGGTAAACTGTATGCAAATTGCAGCTGCAAATATGTAAGACATGTATGGCAAAAATGATTTGTCTTGGGGTAGAAAGAAAGACAAGATATAAAAAAAATCTATCCGGAGATTCTTACATGAAACACCTTCATCTGTGATATCAGCCATCTTACATGAGTGAGACATTATTTTAACAGTAAGTTTGTCCATTATTAGTACCTGCACAAAATAAATTTGTGAAGCAGTATGAGATGATAATTGAAAAATTTCCAACATTAAATTACCTTTAACATGTCAGTCAGATAAGCAATATATTATCTATATCCAGCTGCATGGATGAAAACATGCATGCATATCCAAATTTAAAGTGAACAAATTCAATTTGCTATACATTTATGTTGTGCAAAATGAAAATCTGCTCCTCTTAACAAACAAATAATGAGGGTTAGAATGTTCAAGCTTAAACTAGTAAATTACAACTCATACCCTTATTTATTTTAATATGATGTTTTTCACAGACATTTAATCCCACAGTGATTACCTGAGCTGGCTTGGCCTTGTGTTTCAATATTTAATAATTTCTGAAGTCAAATGTCAGAAATAACAAAGCAAGACCCAGCTTAATAGAGTATAGATAACTAATAGAAAATCCACGATGATCCCATTCAGAACTAAAGCTACTTATCTGTCATATGCGGTAAAAAGCAGTAGATCTATCCAACAAACACATGAAAAATTTGCTAGATTATTCATAAAAGAAGGTAACGAATTGAAAATCAAATTTGCCTCATATACAATCATCAATATCATCAAACTTAAAATATGTGAAAAGAATCCTGGAATGGAACTTCAAATTGAAGCTAAAACAGATACAAGAGTGCATCTCAAGTAAAATTAGCAGTGGGGCAGATATCTTTAAAGTAACCAATGGCATACATACCTTCCAAGTTGATTTTGAATCCCCTGTTTTTGCTGATCTAAGCATTTCGTGCAATAATCCTGAGGGCAATTCCAGTTCACATAGAGAAAAAATATTATCAGATTAGAAAGTGTTTGGACATGGCTAATATATTCCAGCAATTACATAATTTTCTATTGAAATTTTATAAGAAAACCCAATAAAAGAGATGATACTTGCAAAAGCTGGCAAAACACTCTTCGTAAAATAAGTACTTCAGTCATTCAACACCTAATTGCATTGGTATAATTGCTAACGAAATGTACAAAACAGTGGCAATGAGTATGGTGATGATACTAAAACTAGAAATACAAAATGGCACATACAGTAGTAGAGTGATTCCTAAAATCTAAAGAATAAATCATGAAGACAATTTGGAGTGATTTCATTTGAACTGTACTTTTCTTTTGTAAGTCGTAACAGCACAAATCTTATAGTTTCGGGAATCCATTCAAAGTATAGCAGATTATTCCATCCTAGTGAACTACTACTGTAGTCCAATCCTTCAACATATCCATTGTAATATCGTCTCACTACTAGGTTGTTCCTTCTGTATGGCAGAACATCATATCTACGAAACTTGCACTGTCCTTGTACTAGTTCCAGCTAGGGTAAAGAGAAATGGTACTAGTAAATGAAAGATTCATAGTATATTTATGTATTAAACTTAAATCTTCCGATAACCTAAAATTCTCTATTATGCTATTGTTTTATTAGCAAAAATAAACCACCAATACTAGAAGAGGAATCAAGTGGCTACACCTGCCACTGTCCCAAAGTCGCACACTGTGAATGCACTAGCTAACATGCCATCACATGCGTTTCATTTAGCTAGTAAGAACCACAATTTAAAGATCATGCGAGAATGATAAAGGTTCTGTCCATTGATATAAATCCAATGTCACCCTCAGGTAACGGATGATACAAGAACAAAGCGAAGGAACGGTGAAATGCTTCACTGACAAAAGAATAATTAAATGCTCGCATCCTCGAGAGGAAGTGTAACTCCAAAAGCATGAGTGGCCAAACAACAGAGAGAATATAAGATACAGAAATGGTTCAACTAGAGAACTGGGGACTTTAGCGAGTCAAATAGTCCAAATAGGAACTAGACAGCTTAGTGAGTTGACTGGCAACTCTCAAATCATTAATCAGACAAAGGAATCGAAGAATTTGGTTGAATAGAACTAGAATGAATTGTAGAAAGGAAGCGATTAATAGAGGGATAAGATGATATGAACTTACTCTCACGGCTAATTTGTTTGAAATTTTTGTAGTCAGCGCCATAAGAAGATGAGGAATCGGAATCCGAAATAGACATGGTGCCGGCCTCAGCCTCGCTCAGCCCACCACAACCGCTTGATCGCTCAGAGACAGGAAGCGGAGGGAGATCGTGGATGAACCGGAAACCCGAGGTCCGTATCGGAAAAGCGGAGAGAGAGAAGAGAGAAAACTTGCTTCAATTATAAGTTATATTGATATTTTTTTTTAGGGGGGAAAGAGAAATTACTTTTATAATTATAGGTTGGGTTATGTTTGTTGGTGGATGACGTGTTGAATTGTCTAAAGGCAAGAATCAAAGTCCTTATAGACTTATAGTTATATAGGAGAAGGGGTCCGGTCCGGCCAGGAGTGCCAGTGAACCGTTGGATTGGATTGGATGTCATGAGATGAGATGTTAAACCGGAAGTTGTCGAACCGAAGGTGGACCCCACCACTCACCCCAACTCATTCTTCCGCTGGCCATGTTGGCCTAAGTCTAGAAGACCAGAAATAGTTTGGGTTTTGTCTTCTATCGCAATTTCGCATATAGTTTGGTATATTTCGATTTTGTCTTGAACATCTCATCAATAATATATATGTCATCTCATATCATAATTTTACAATATCAAGATATTTAACATCACTTTATTATCACATCATTCAATAAAAAGAGTGATTTAACAATAATATAAAAATCATGTGATTTTGCTAACAAAAATGTTAACCCAATTAGTAAGGAGCCTTTGCTCCTCACTTTAGTTGTAAATTGATTTTTATTTTTGTTAATTTTATATCATTTATTTTTGTCAATTATATGTTATTTAAATAAATTTAAATTAAAATCACTCTTTGTTAGATTATTATAATTTAATTATTAAAAAAATATTATAACATAATATTTATTTACTGTAGAAATATAAATAAATACTTTTTTAAAAAATATTTAAATGTTTATTTTAAAAATGTTTATATATTTTTTTTATATGTACTTAATTAAAATTTATAAGAGTAAATAGAAAAGCTTGAAAAAGAAGTAATGTTATTGAACACAAAATATCATGTATATATATCTCACATTCTCTGTATCAGATATTGTCCACTATCATACCAAACTCTTGTATCTCAAATACAATAGTATATCTTATATTATAATATCATATATTATGTTATTTAAAATATTATAATATCTGAAATCAGAAGTATCATTCTAAGTTTTTTTTTAATCAATTTTATCGTCTCTTCTGACATTGGCTTGCTTCCGAGGGTTATAATAGTTTGTTAGTTTTGAATCATAGAATACGAAATTAATCAATTAGATTCCATGTAATAAAAATGTCTTATGACACTAGCTAGATTTTTTTTCCTGACTTTTTCAAACATTTAAATTAGTCAATACCACGAATGTTCTTTTTTAAAAAGAATAAAAAATAAAAAGAGAACAAGGTCTACAATTTTTTATGTGCATTCAGCGAAAGTAAACGAAATAGGTTTTTGTCATATAGAAGTGAAGTGGTAGTTTCCTTGTATGGAAAAGTAATCATTATATAGTTTCCCTTGTAATAATGCCACGGCAGCCACACTGACTTACTTCAAGTTTAAGTAACACATAGAACTTGAAGTATATTTCATTTTAAAAAAGATATTTATTTATATTTTTAAAATTTAATTATATTCATAATTTATTAATATTTTAAAAACATGTTTTGAAATATAAAATCAAAATTTGTGGTCTTGTTGTAAAATCAATGAAAACAAGCGTTCCATATAGATTGCATAATACCCATGTCTACTAGTAAAAATTATATTTGATTTATATTCTGAATTCTTAAATTGAATAAGAAAATCATATCAATTACTTTTACCAAATACAAAGTAAGGAAAAAAAATTCCTTTTCTGGCCAAAAAAAAAGTAAGGAAAAAAAATTAAAACTGTCTAAAAAAAGTTACAAAATTGAGTATGAGACTCACCTATATTACATTCCAAGTCTCACAATTTTAAGACCTAATCAAAGACTTGTTTCAACTATATTGGGCATTGGCGTGTTTACCAGCAAAACACGAGTCAAAAGTTTGATTGTTCGGGGCGTTCTCATTACCCCAATTTAATTTCTTCCAATATTTTCTGTTTTGAAAAAACAAAATAATCAAGGAGAACGAATGAAATGCAAACGCGAAACAAACCGTGTATGCATAGATTCCCAGGAAGCGTAAATTGGACTCTCATCAAGTTGTAATATAAAATTCCCTATAGCATGGAATTCTGGGCTCGACATTCCTCGTCAAGTCTCAAGTGGCATTCATTAAAGTTAAGATAAGTGATTATAGGAAAAAGCTTAAGCTTTCACAAGAAAAGCATCTGGTAGGCTCGGACGGATTCTTTTAATTTCTCTTACTCCGTTCCATATGCTTCGATCAATGAGAATCTCAACCCACTTGTCTTCAAGATCTTCGCATTTTAATTAAAATCTCCAGGAACCAATGAATCAAAACTCACAAAAATCCAAACAGACTAGACAAAAGAAAGAGGGAATTGAAAAAAAAAATTGACAGGACTACACAAGGAGAAAGCGGAAGATGCCAAATTGCATGCTTTGACAAAAGTCTCGATATAGATCCCAAGCATTGCCTTTTACAAAACATATGATATATCCATCCCATCCCATTTGAGTTTGACAAAGAATTCCAACCCATACATACATACATACATACATACATACATACGTGATATAACAACAGAGAAAAGTAGCAATAGGAACCTTTCCCTTTGTTTCTTTCTAAAGATTTCAGATAAGTATTAAAAAGATCAGATGAATCAAAATGTTAATTAATTAAGGCGAGGGGGTAGAACCTCTGTTTTCGCCGTTACTGCAATAGTTGGTGCCATTATTAGTGCTCAAGTACTTGCAAAGCACCTTGCATTTCACTAAAGTGCCATCAACATAAAACCCAGGTGACACCATTATTCGTACCATGGTTGGGATTAACTTGGTAGGCTTATTGTCTCCGCCAGTATCCTCCATGTAAACAGAATCAAACCTCATTCCTTTGTCCACTCTGAACATAGCCAAGCTTGGGTGAACCGAATTGGCCAACAAGTGAACTAGCCACACACTCTTGGATGCACCGAAGAAAGCTTGCAAAAGTGGCTCTGGCCAAGCTCTGTTCCACCCCAACATTGCCACTATCTCACTCATTTTCCTGTCACAAAATCTACTAAACTCTTCACTGAAGTGTCTTGTCCCTTTGTTTAGTACCTCTTCCCATGTCAAACCATGGAGCATATTGAATGAAGCGAAATTTGCCTCACACCTTTCCACTGGGTTGAGTATGTAGTTGGACGCGTTCTTTTGGAACCCAAGGGATTCAAAGTCCTCATAGAAAGTTTTGTTTAACAGGGCTTCTAAGTAGAAAAGCAAGCTTCTGGGGTTGTTTGAGAGAGACACTCTGATATCGTAAGGTTGAAGAAGCATGGATACTCTCTCTGAAACTTTGCTTCCCATGTGCCTTAGTTGCATGGTCAGAGAACGGCTTAGAAGTCTCACTGAAGACCGGGCTTCCGAGACAGATACCATAAAGTGTTCAACGACCGCGTTTTGATGGAAATTCTCTGTCTTAACCATTCTATGCGGCGATTTGTTACTGCATTCATCCAACCCAAATTTCAATTTGTGGCAGTACAGCTCTAGTTTGTTGAGTTTCTTCTCTAATTCAGCCATTGAGTACTTAAGCCTTGAAGCTTCTGAAATAGCCTCGTCTCTCTTCCTAGTAGCTTGAATCAGCTTGTGCGAAAGCTCTGCCACTGCGATTTTCCAATGCTCTTCTCTCGATGTTGACATAGCGGCCTCGGTGGCTTTGGGACTCTTACGCGTCAAAGTGGAGAAAATGGACTTGAAAATCCCATTTGGGCTTGCCAATAGAGGCGAATGCTTGTTTGGTCCGTTGTTATCCAAAGGAACGACGGTGATTTTCTCGCGAGCATTTGGGCGACACTTGTTGCACGAAACAGAGACATGTTTTTCATTGACCAAGTCATCAGATTCGAACTTTTTGTTGTGATTATTGGGTTTGCAATTCTTGGAAGTATGAGGGAAAGGGGTTGGAGGATGGTGCTTCGGAGTTACTCTGCTCTGGCTTCTGCCGTCACAGTACTCATCTTCCTCCTGTTCTCGAATCTGCAATAAAATAGAAACACTCCATCGGACACAGTAAATTAGAAAAGGAAGCACATATATACATCATGTTTTTTCAAATACTTTTTGTTTTCCGTTATGTTCGCAAGAAATTAAACCAATAGGAGAGTGTATAGTACTCACGGGGGTGAATCTTGGAGACTGGCGAGAAGGTGGAGGAGGTGAAGAAGGAGACTTGGAAGAAGAAGGAACCATTATTAATTTTTTTTTGTTATTGCATTTTCAAGATTGTGAATTTATGTGTGTCTTTGGTAGGATGGGGGTCATGTAAACTGTGAAGAGAGAGATACATTCATTATATTGGCTCGTCAATCTGTAATTGTATTGTATGCATGATAAGCGTTCTGATTTTGTCTGGTCTCGTTGTCTTTCATTTTCTACGTCTTAATTTCGTCGGCACGTAATCATGATCCCAAGCAAGTGACAGATAGGAGGGTGCTCCCACGCGCTGCGAAGAAGATGATTATTTTTNTTCCTTTCCATGCATTTCTTGTGGAGTTAGTGAAAAAATATGATTTCCATGAAATAAAAATATATAAAAACTATATTTTGTCTTTCTCTCTCTTATTTTCTCTTCCTTTCTCTCTCATACTCTACAAGAAATGTAAAGAAAGGAACTCTAGAGGATCCATTTCCGTCATGTAAACTGTGAAGAGAGAGATACATTCATTATATTGGCTCGTCAATCTGCAATTGTATTGTATGCATGATAAGCGTTCTGATTTTGTCTGGTCTCGTTGTCTTTCATTTTCTACGTCTTAATTTCGTCGGCACGTAATCATGATCCCAAGCAAGTGACAGATAGGAGGGTGCTCCCACGCGCTGCGAAGAAGATGATTATTTTTGTCCATTGTGAATCTTCAGGAATCTTTCTTTGCCCCGTTTCAAAAGGTTCATTAATTACCTGGGTATTAACAAGTAGCCATACATCTTATCTTAAGCTTTGACTTTGCAGTAGTTTAAACAGAAAGTTCGGTGTTTATTTATCCTTTTATGGACACACAAGTTATGTACGAGATCGAAGTAGTGAAAGCCCCACAAGATAGGGCTAGCGAAGGATTCAGGGTCATACCGTTTTAATTATGAATTATGATGATGGGAATATAATGTGGTAGAGGAATGACAAGTATTGAAGAAAGCGGAATATATATTTATAAAACATATAAATTCCTGAAGGCGAAGATGAATATATAATGATGTGAGGTTGAACAACCAAAATGAATTCGAAAATAGCTGCAATTGCGGTGGATTAATAGTTAATAGTAGTTTGGCCAAAAAAAACATAGTTAATAGTAGGAATATAGAGATGGAAAGGGATTAGTGCATGTGCATGTGAAGTTAATAAATAAGAGAGCAGTGACGATAGGAGTGGGTGTGGTCCAATGGCAAGCTGCATTACTGTGCCAGCTGACTCGTGTCATACAAATTTATCTTTTTGTAGGAAATCACGTGCACGTGTCCCCACCTCTCTCTCTCTCTCTCTCACGGTCATGGCTGCAGCCTCTACTTCTCCGTATACTCCATCTCTGAGGTGCTTTTTCAGTTTACTTTTTCCCCACTACAAACAAATCAACTCATCCATATATTTATCCCCGACCACGCTCTACGCACGTGCGCTTGCACCAAAATTAAACATATATAGATATAGAATCCATCATGATTCAACTTCTTTATACAAAATAATATATACGTTAATTGCACAATATATAATATTTAAGTTCTAAAATAACTACAGCTATTTCTAAGGAAAGCAACTACAAGATGACCACAAACATCATAATCGTGTTGATCATTGATATAATAATGGGAAGAACGAGAAGAACGAGGCTTTTTTATCCAAATCTCTGTTTTTTTTTTCATGAAATATCCAAATCTCTGTTACCTAATTATGTAGGTAGAAGCATGCATAGGGAGCTGCAGATTTTAACCATATAACTATAATAATCAGCGTGTCACCGTACTGGCGGCGACCACTCGCATAGATAACAATAGCTTTTTTTTTTTTTTTTTTTTTT
>QANZ01008267.1:91434-118720 GCA_003254925.1 Chamaecrista fasciculata
TTTTTTTTTTTTTTTTTGTTTGGTTGCCGATAACAATAGCTTTTTAATTGTTATCTACAACAACAATTCACGACATAGCAAAGTAGTAGAAAAGGACACCGTACCGTTTTAAGGAATTTCTGCTAAAACAAGAAAATAGATAAATCCTGAAATTGGTCAACCTGACAGACTGCATGATCAATGTTTAATTTGAACTTACCAATTTGAACATTTGCTTATCAATTCTTTTCATGATCAGGTGACCAATTCTTAACATCAAACAGGGAAAAAATTTAAAGAAGTGACCAATTCTTCGCGCGCTCATTTTTCCGGCGAATTGGTTTATCCAATATTAATTTTCTCATTATTTTAAAGAACAATATTTCAAATTCCATGTGATCATCTAAAATATTATTTCATCTCACTTATTGCATGATGCAACAAGTTACATCATATACTTATCCCTTATACAAATATTCTATCTTATTGCTAAATTAGATACACCTGAAAAAGTTTATTTATACTTTACCGTTCTACATGCTTAGCTTAATTAGTTTCCGTGTGATTTTGGTATATTGACATGCTTTGATCATTGATGTATCTGTTGGGATTATTTAATTAGTCTCGAATTTAAGCCATTAGCCTTATAACAAATTAACTACCCATTGACAAATTATCTGAAAATCGGGTTCGTTCTCTCTCAGCCACTAATTGTCTTTTGAGTATGAATTTGTATTTTGCGTTTCTTTCTGAATATAACTGATTCATATAAAAAATGAGTAGTGCAGAGTGTACTTTAAAAGAATGAATTATAGCATGCAATATATGTGGTTTTTTTTTTTTCTAAAAAAAATGTTAGATTATATATGTAATTGGAGATGCCGAGATGGTATGTCATAAAAGAGAAATTTCAAAAAATTCTACTTAGCTTTAAATATTGAGAATGAGATTATATTAGAATTACATATTGTTAACGTTCACTTACAAAATCTTCACATCAATAAACAATAACAGAATTTGAATTCATAATTTTGTTAGTCATGACTTATTAGTCAATTTTTTATCATCTGAAATTCTGAATTAAGTTTTGTTGGTATTGTGCGAGTTTGTTGGACCACCAGCAGTGAATGCTCCATATATGATAATAATGATATTGATATACCATAAGTCTAATAACAATTTTGTATATATGAAAAAAAAAAACGAGTCTATAACATTTATTCAATCACATCATTAAGAAACTTTGTTCCCAAATATATACAAATTATATTCATTTATTTTTGTCCCTCTCGTTACTGTAATAAAATAAAAAAAATGTCAAGTCCTCTATGGTTTTTGTAACAAAAAATATATTTTTCTAAAAGTAAAAATAAATAGAGGGAATTTACAAATTATTTAATGATATTGGGTCAACAATTTAGACTTGAGAAATGAACATAGTTTATTTTTGACTGTTGTAAACTATTTAGTCATTTAAATGTTATATGTTTACTAACATGACGTAGTTTAATTTTGTAAAATATCATTATAATATCTTAATTAGTTAAAAAAATAAATTAAATTATTATTGTTCCACTAATTAAAGTTCAAACGGGTAAGAATGGTGACACTGAGACTTATTATGAGTATTCATCTCACATTTATATATAACTCATATTTAAACGAAGAAGAGAAAGTAAAAAAATGAAATTTTCTTGTAATAGTGTTCTTGAATTTTAGCTAATGATATTGTTAAAATTAAAAGAAGTAAACTTTTGGGACAATTCTTAACACTTTTTATACCTCTCTTACTAATATGTGATATATGTGATATTTGGTAGTGAGTTGGTGTCTTGCTAACACATGTGTATTTAATAATCATGTCAATAGTTGAAATGATGGAGAAATTAAGTCTCTAAAAATTAAAGGTAAAAGTGCACTGGTCCTATAATTTTGGCAAAAGTTTTAATTCGGTCCCATAATTTTTTTTGTTGCAATTATGGTCCCATAACTTTGGCAAAGGTCTCAATTTGGTCCCATAACTTTTTTTGTTGCAATTTTAGTTTCATAACTTTTGAAAACGTCTCACTGTTGGTCCCAATACTGATTTCCATCCATTATCTGTCACTAAAGATGATCTGACGTACTGAGTTGGATGATGACGTGACAAATATGAGTGATATTATGGGATAGATGAAAATCAGCTTGGGACCAACGGTGAGACTTTTTAGAAGTTATGGGACCAAAATTGCAAAAAAAAAAAGTTATGGGACCAAATTGAGACCTTTGCCAAAGTTATGGGACCAAAATTGCAATAAAAAAAGTTATGGGACCAAATTGGAACCTTTGCCAAAGTTATGGGACCAAAAGTACACTTTAGCCAAAATTAAATAATTGATGTTTATATTATTGGACGACTAGATAATATATTTTTATTATTTTAAAAAATAGAAAAGTATAAAAGTTGAGAGAACGAATAAATAATTGAAATTATAGTTAATCCATGCCGTTAAGGAGAATATTTAATTATATAAAAAAAAGGCCACAACAAACTAAACGACGAGGAGAAGAGAATGTGAATTGCGATGTGAGAATGTGGCGAGAATTGAGAGAAGAAGAAAGACGCAGTGTAATTGTCTCCATGTTTCGGCAGGATGAAATTAGGTTGATCCGCCTAAAGAATTAGCTTGATCTCCCCCCAAAATGGAAATCCATAAAGCAAGAAGAGGCATAAACTGAAGAAAAAGTATTGCCGCCGGCCACCACAAATGGAGCGACCCAGAGGAATCATCATGGCGGGGAAGGCTTACAAGTTCTGTACGGTGCTGCGAGCCCTTGGTTACGTCATGATCGTATTGGTTCTCGCCATTGTCGGCTTTACTTATTACGCCGTCGTCTTCGCTAACTACGGACCTGCTCTATTCCATGGCGGTCTTGATTCCCTCACTTCTTTAGCTGTATTGGTTCTTTTCCACGCTCTGGTACTTCTTCTTCCACCACATTTTGAACCATCGTGACGACTAGGAGAAAAAAAAATCCTTCGTCTTAATTGTTAGTTGTATATTAATACATATCATCTACGATTTTCTGAGTTTGAGGTATTAAGGATTCACTACATTATAAACTTTGGCTATGGATGGGAATTTTTCTCCCATTAAATTAAGAAAGAGGTAATACTGGACTAATAATCAGTTAATTTCAATTAATTTTGACAATTATTTCCAATAAGTTTACTGCCTATATATGTAGCTGGTGATGCTATTGTGGAGCTACTTTTCTGTTGCTCTAACGGATCCTGGGGGTGTGCCGCCAAATTGGAGGCCCCAAATTGACGAGGAGAGGTGTGATGGAAATTCATTGCTGCAGTCAGCATTGGCTGGTCCAAATTTTGCTTCAAATGATTTCAGTGTATTTTGTGAATCAGCAAGTCGAAACATAAGGTTCTGTCGAAAGTGCAACCAGTTTAAACCTCCTCGGAGTCATCATTGTTCTGTTTGTGAGTTCTTTTCCATGACATTTACACTTCTGATCATATTTCTGGGTAAACATTAACAGATGCTTGATTTTAGGTGGGAGATGTATTCTGAAAATGGATCATCACTGCATTTGGATTGTAAATTGTGTGGGCGCGTTGAACTACAAGTATTTTCTTCTTTTCTTGGTATGTAACTACTTATCGAACAGTAAACTATCTCTGAAGCTAATTGATGCATATACTGTTATTAAATGGTGTATGGATTAATTCTGTTTAGCATAAGTATTTTTCTGTATTGTTTAATCATATTATGAGGTGCATTTTCAGTTACTAATGCCCTTTATTATGAAGATCAATGAAATTGAAGAACTGAACTATAATTTATATAATAAGGAAGATGCAGACAAGTAATCTTGTTCCCTCATTAAGTATTTTATTTATATGGCACTGTTTCTGTGTTTAAATTGGGGTATAGGGTTGATGTTATGGTAAGTGGTCTCAAACTGCACAAAAAAGAAAAATATTGCAGACCGCAGGACATAACCAAATTACTGGGGACGAAAGGAAGACAACTGATTATAATATTGAAGCAGATTAGGACAGGAATAACATCTTCATCACTTATTTTTTCTGCAGTTTTATACATTCCTTGAGACAACTTTTGTCACTATATCATTACTGCCATATTTTATGGCATTCTTTTCTGATGTTGAGATTTCTGGAACATCAGCAAACCTTGCGGTCTCATTTGTTGCATTCGGTGAGTTCTTGAAAGGTGATTTTATGTTTAATGTATTGCCGCCATTCTTACCTTATTCATAACCGTTTTTGTTCTATGCGTCATTACATGCAGTTTTGAACATGGCTTTTGCAATAAGTATTATGAGCTTTGCAATTATGCACCTGTCTTTTGTGTCATCTAATACTACCACCATAGAGGTGACTTTTTTCAGTATTAACACTTTTTCCTTCCCTTTATTTAGCTATGCCTTCGAACTTCTGTTTTACTAGTATTCTTTTTTCTTTTCTTTTCTGTTCTTCTAAACATTTTTATCAGGCATGTGAGCAGAAAACCAGTGCCAAATGGTCTTATGACCTTGGCTGGAGGAAGAATTATGAGCAGGTAACATCTATTTTTCTCTAAGCCATGCATGCTATTTATTCGTATTACTGTCAACCAGTGATTTAGGATAGTAAGTAAACTTAAAGAGAGTCGGACATGCAAAACTATGATCGTAGAAAGTAATGCATTCGATGGTGATAAAGTAGTACCAATATTCATTTTGTTGGTTTCACATACTCATAAATCTTAATGTTATATTATTCATATTATAGATCACATTATCATAACAGAAGCATGATTGAGATGGTCATAACTGTTTTAATTTTTAATCACGGATTCACGGTAGCTGGGGTGTATGATAGAAATAGACACTATTGGACCCAAGCGTTCAGCCCCAATATTGTACAACCTATTTTTGGTCGGTAGATGTCCCAGGTGGCTAGGTTGTTCCTGTCCTCCTCATCCTTTGTTCCATGTAGTGAAAAAAGACAGAGACTCACTGCTGGCGATTAACACATGACTGCTGTATCTTACGGCAATATGATCCCTATCTTTTGATTAGATGTAACAAACCTTTTGGTACATTAATATTTACATTCTTCGGAATTTAGGATACCTGGTACCAATTATATAATTAACATTTAAAATTATCACTTTAGTATGGTAATCGAAAGTTGTCAAAGAAATTATTCAATTGGTCTTTGGTATTTTATAAAAAAAATAGTAAAGGTTAAAACTTAAAACTTCTCAAATATAAGATCCCTGTGCTTTTTGGATGATTATAAGATGCCATCTAAAAAGTGGCATACTATTGCTTAGAGCATCTTAAATACCACTATTACATTTTAGATTCTGACATCCAATAAATTAGGATGAAGATGATGATATAATATCAAACTATTCCTTATCAGTTATCACAACACTCTCTATTGTTGCTATTGGTCTTCTTTTCAGACATAACTTATAATAAGACATTTGAACGTTAGAATTATGTGGAACAATGCAATAGTAGATATGAGTGTAATCTAATGTAGTCAGAAGCCTAGTTTAAAGGCATCACTTGTCATGATCATGCATATATTTTTCTCAGGTATTTGGCACCGATAAAAGGTACTGGTTGATCCCAGCATATTCAAAGGAAGATTTGAGACAAATGCCAGCGTTAAAGGGACTTGAATATCCAACAGTGCCTGAAGTAGAAGCCCTCCAACAATTATAAAAACAAGGGACTAATGTTGACAGAATTTCTGGCTGACCTCTGACTAGCAGACTAGAAGCTTTGAACTTGGTAATTTATGCTACAACATGCTATATATATTTGCTTAGGACAAAGATGTTGTTATTGATAGGCAAAGGCATTATTTAAACTCTAAATTTTACATCAACTTTCAATTTTGTTCCTAATATTTTTTTATTGTCAATTTTGTCTCAAAAATTTTATATTTTAATCGACTTTATCTTTTACTCTTATTTTGTGAAATATTAAAAATGAAATCGACAACAAAAAAAATATTAGAAATAAAATTAAAAATTGATATAAAATTTGTGATTTTTTTTTTTATAAATAAAGTTTGGGATGTAAAAAGTGTGTTTGCCTTATTGATTGAATATAAATGGACAGGTTGCCATTACTGTGAACTGGGAGCGCCTTCATTGGGGTTCTACCTGTGTTGTCGCGATTTCAGTCCAGCCCAGGCAGCATCTGACTACTTTTATGAGCATCGATTTTTTTTTAATTTTTTTTTTTCATATTGGTTTCCTCTTGCATATATTATTGACCTCTCGATTCAGAATTTTTGCATGATTAAAATATGAGTGATGGTAGTGATAAGGTCTCCGTCTCACCAATACAAGAGTGTTTGCAAATTCATTTTCTTCGCAAGCTAATCCAATAGGACAATAGGAGGGCGCGTTCAGCCTTGAATTGTACAGTTTGATATCTATTTCCAAATGTCGATTTTGAGAGCTGCCAAGATCCAAGAAATTCTACCGATGGTTTCAATATTCAATTTTTGAAATAAATACTTATGATTTCCTTTTTTTTTTTTTCCTAACGAAAGAGAGACATTTAGAATCAGTAGTGGTTGGTAAACTACAGCCTAAGTGAGAGAATCCTAGTTCAACCCTTAGAGTCAATACTATTACATGGATATGCGAAGGATATTCATGACATTAATCGAAAAAGACAGACATTTAAAAATACACAGGATATTTTTATGATTATTAAAGTTGAAATAAACAAAATAGTTTTGAGAATATTATAAAATATCTAAAGAATATTTTAATTAATCTAAATAATTTTTTTGATAGTCTTAAAAATTATTATTCTCGGACATCACATTTCTAAAAATATAATTTTGAGACTAAAAAATCAATCCATATACTAAACATTTTCTTTATGCGTAAATCAATCCTCAAACTGGTAAATTTATCTTGATTTTTGATATTTTGAGCTATCTTTTAAGTTCAAAACTTGATATGAAATTTAAATTTCAAAAACAATCAAATTTTGAAGATAAGATATTCAAAATATTAAATTTTAACTAATATTTATCTATTTTAAATTCAATCTTAGGATAAAAGTGAAATCAAATAATATAATTTTTATAATAATATTATAATTTAAATACAAATATATTAATAATTATCTCTATATAAAATAGACAAAATTATAGAGTGATAAAAACAAAAAGTTGCGCACTAATCACAATGATCTCAGCATTTTCGAAGAAAATTTTATAATTTTATATATTTTTATTACTAACGCTCTTAATTGAACAAATAAAAATGGTAAAATATAACATATATCTAAAATATAGGCAAATTTTGAGTCTTATTTTATTTTAAAGTGTTAATACAAGTGTGATTGTTGCCATTAATTTTGAAGGGACTCTGTATATAAGGAGCTCGTTGCATACGAAAGGTTAAAAAACTTGACCTCTTGAAAATTTACGATCTGCATGTCAAGAGGTCGAGAATTTGGAAAAACTTCCCATTTAAGAGGGTGAACAAAAAGAAAAACACCTTGATATCTTCTTCCCAAGCCCAATCGACTTTCCCTTTTGCCTCTCCATCTAATAAACTATTGATCGGAAAACTATAGGCTACAAATTCTCATCTGGGCTCTGGCAATTCCTTGTTTCGAACCAAGTAGTTTCCGACGTGATCGTCTCTATACTTCTTGATATTCTGATAAGGTATTCCTCTCTCCAAAGCTTGATTTCCCTCCTTTATATATACGCATTGATGCTTATGGGATTGATCTTCATTGTTATTTCGTTTTTTCTTACGCTGATATTTGAACGTTGTTTTGTGGTTACTGCTTTTGCTTGATTTCATTGTTTTTTGTGTTTTAACTCAGCCATAACTCGCACTCTCGTTGGTCTGATTTTGAGTTGTTCACTCTTTTGTTCTTGTGCTGCTGTCTGCTATTTTCTTCATTTATTTTTTGCAATCTTTGGCTTTTAGCTATGAGCTTCTATTTTGCCCCCTCCAATATAAGTTTCCTTTAATATACTAATTGGCATTTATGACAATTGACATCTTTTGCTGTTTCTTCTGGTTCTGAGCATAGTTTTGACAATTCTAGAGTTATTTTTGGTAGTGATCCTTGTTTGAAAGTCGTTTGTCGGTGCCTCTGTAGAAGTCTCACATTGCTTGGTTAAAGAACATTCTAACTCTATATATATAATGAGGCAATCCTCTCCCTTTAAGAGCTCTTTTGAGGTGAGTTAGGCCTTTCTATATGGTATCAGAGCCTGATTTGGGCATGTGGGATGAGCCTTATTGTGGGCTGCCCTGAGAATAACCCCGTTGGCTTCACGCTCCTAATGTCAGGCGTGTAGAAGTCTCACATTGCTTGGTTAAAGAACATTCTAACTCTATATATATAATGAGGCAATCCTCTCCCTTTGAGAGCTCTTTTGGGGTGAGTTAGACATCTGATTCTGAGTGAGTGTGTTTAAACTTTGACGGCGTGTTAGTCGAAATATCTTTATGCACCTTTGGAAGACCTTTCCTACTGCGCCTTTTTACCATTTTGCATAACTTGGTCTTAGACTTTGTGTGAACCGTGAAAGTTCACATATAGAGATATTTTTTGTTCCTGTACTTAGCATTTGGAGAATGATCGATCTTTTAATACTTTTTAGTTTTCACGTTTTGATGAAACATTCAGATCTGATCCTGGAAATAACCAAAGCAGATATTTAAGTTTTTGCTTCTTCAATGCTATATATAGTTATTTACATAATTACATGTTGATTATCCTGCATACACTGAGGGTATGTAATACTTAACTATTTTTTTGTTCCCACAGGGTTTCACTTTGATAATGCAGCGACCCAGAGGTGGTGGTTATCCTTCCTTTGGCTTTAGTGACCCTTTCCCTGGTTTTGGAGACTTTGGTAACTTTAGCTTAGGACCTCCCACGAGCCTGTTGTCAAACTTTTTTGGCGGAAGGGATCCATTTGATGACCCTTTCTTTACCCGCCCTTTTGGTGGTACATTTGAGTCTAGTCTATTTGATCCAAGTGGACATGGTTTCATGCATGTGCGTCCATCTGGGTTTCTTGAGGATCAGAATCCAGAGCCAAGAAAATCAAGAGGGCCTATTATTGAGGAGTTAAACTCTGATGATGAGAAAGATGAGGCAGAGGACAAGAAAGAAAATTCAAGAAAGCATGGAAGGTCAAACCGTGAACCCTACGTGGATCCTGATGATGGAGTTAAAGGTAAGTCTTTTGCAAATAATTTTAAGTGTCATGGTGTTTTTGCTATCTATCTGTTGAATTTTTAGGTTCATGTTGCAGAGAAAAAGAGTAAATGCATACGGTATAAAAATGAGGTCAACAGATTAAATGAGATTGAGTATCGGCCTCAAGCTCATAGCTTCTGCTTCCAGAGCTCTACTGTCTCCTATGGTGGCATGAATGGAACATATTATACTTCATCCAGGACAAGGAGGACTGGTAGTGATGGGGTAAGGATTCATTTTTCAAAATAATGGTAACAGAACCCTGGATTTGTGTAAATACAGTTTCTCATGCCATCTTCACTCTGGAATAGGTTACCTTTGAAGAGAGTAAGGAGGCTGATAGTGCCACAGGACGGGCTACTCACAGGGTTTCCAGAGGCCTTTATACTAAGGTATTTATTTAATGTTCTATCTGCAAGAATTATTGTATTAAGTTGCTTCAACTACTTGGTGTGTTTTACTATTCAGTTGCTTGGGGCTTCAACAGTGTCCCTTACTAATTTTTGTATAATGTGTCTTTCTTGAGAGTCTTAATGTTTTTACTTATTGACAAACTTTATAGGGACATTCCCTTACCAGAAAACTTAATTCTGATGGCATGGTGGATACTATGCAGACCTTGCACAATCTAAATGAAGGTATATTATGCATTGTAATTCAGCTAATGCAATATTATTGATGCCTGTAGTGGTCTAATAGTCTTGTATGTGAGAATGGCTAAAAGTTTGGGGTTGTGATATTGTAGATGAGCTTGATGACTTTGAAGAAGCTTGGAAAAGAAATGGTCAGAAGTATTTACCTGGCCGGACTGGGAGCATGGGTGAGTATACATTGTACAACTGCTCAAGGATTTGATAAATACTAATAACTATTGTATTTAGATTCTTGAGTATAAGCTCATGCAGGTGCATCGCAGTATATGTAGTTTAATATGCCATTGACTCATCACTTTTTTGGAACTTTGTTTATTGTGAAACAAAGAAGTGATATATATAATTAGGCGATGACATTTCTGGTGGGTAATTTATAATTGTGAGAAGCGAAGGTGGCTAAAATGCAGAAAAATCACTTATATGGAGAAAAATATCAGTGATAATGGTAGACTAGATTGATTTTTGTGTTATGAAAATAAACCTTCTTGTTTAGCATCCTCCCTCCTCTTTCTCTGTCTCTTCCCCAAATTATAGGGAAGGTGGGAGGGGTTAGACAAGAATTGCTAAATTTCCAAAAGTTCGTGTCAGGCTGAATTGTCCAATGTTATTCCAAGTTTTGGGTAAGCGCTGTCACTTAAAGGGAAACAAAGTAACATATGATAACATTTTAGAAGATAGTGAGGAAGTCAGAATAGTATTAGGATAGGATCATAATTACTTTGATCTTGTGGTTGCTCAAAATGTATCACTAAAGCTGGTGGTTGATAATTATAATTATTATTTGCTACTTGTGATCTTTAAATTCTGTTTGTGTTATAGGAGCAAGCAGTAGCGGACAAGCTGAAGGGGAAAGACAAGGAAGAAGGGCTCTCCCCTCCACTCATCGCATTGGAACACTGCCTGAAGTTAGAGATAGAGATAGGGTAGGCTCTACAAGGATGAATGCGTGTAATACTAACAGAAATGGAAGTTGTCCATGGAGGAGGGGCCCATATTAAGGCACACAATTTTTTCCCAGAGGCTATATTCACACTTTCGTATATAGTATAGTCCTCCAAGGCATGGAGAGAAATATGAATTACCTAAGATTTGGTGTAATTTTTGTTACCTAAGATTTGGTGTAATTTTTCGTGTTATCAATTTTATTGATATAACTAAGATATATATAGAAGAATTATTCTAAAAAAAACCAATTTCAATCTTATTTCTTTTGGCCAAGGATCCCCACCGCATCGCAAGGTGTGCGGTGCGACAGGGACCAATGGTCGAGTGCCACGTGGGCACGCGCAGGGATCCGTTGCCATTTCTTTTGACGTAATTGTATACTTTGGAATAGAAAGAGTAGTGGTAACATTTTCTGCCATTCCTGCCTANTGAAGTGTCCATGCTTCCTAGCATTCCTGCCTATAGCATTTGATTTTATTCCAGTGGCTAGAAATTGTTACAAGTTTACAACATTTTTAAAATTCTAACAATGAGTGACTGGAGACCACCCACGTAATAGGACGACTTCTAGAAATTGTTACAAGTTTACATCTTTTTTTTTTTTCAAAAGATGGTGGTCTGTATGTGATGCCATGTGTAGCAACGCAAAATCAAAAGAAAAACCATGATAGTGATAAGGCAATTCAAAGCGACCAGGAAAAATTACAATTATAACATGAAACAAGAAACTTGAATTTGGAATCTGGACACTAGATGAAATGGCAACGAATTAATGAAATAAATGAAAGTTATAAAACTGACGATAGTAATAACTTAATGTTTGATATTTTCTTAAATAATATTTTTGTTTTGCGGAATTAATGAAAAAAAATATAATTGCGAGAATGTATAATTATAAACCATTTAAAGTAATTACATTAATTGATGATTTTGAATAATGGTATAAGTAATTTTTTTGGAGTAAGTATATCCGTATATGTAATCACATTAGATAAATTTTGAAATTAAAATAAAACTTTTTTAATCCCCTAATGAAAGAAAATTAAAATAAACCATGTAACACAGACTTAGAAGTTAAAAAGATCACCCCCAGAATTTTGAGTTTCTCGGAGAAAGAGAGGAGGAAGGTTACGCTTCTGATTTCTGAATGGCTGCCATCAGAAATACAACTAGAATGATCTTCAAGGAGATATTGCACCCCTCTCCTATTCTTCGCATCTCTTCACTGCGCAGGCTTCCTCAAACCCCAGAAAGCCCCTTTTCTTTAGCTTACGGAAACGGCCTTCTTTCGTTTCCGCGACGCGGGATCGGCTTCAGTGTGATTCGATGTGCGGCTTCAGATGCTGACGATGGTGGGAAGAAAGTTTCGGCTCGGCTCTCCCAGGTTCATCAGCTTCTGCAAGAAGCTGAAGAGAGATCACTGTCATTCAATACCGGCCCTACCCCTAAAATCACGTTAGGTCCGTAGCTTCTTATAACTATTATCTGCTTCATCACCTCAAAACTTGTCGGATTCTTTTATTTTCTATCGAATTTCTTCACTGCACATAGAAATACCATTGAAGACCTGGTCTGCTATTTCGTCTGAAGCAGTGCCCCTTCTTAAATTTGGTTAGGTTAGATGCTTATTGTAGTAATACACGACAAGTGTTTTTTTTATTATTATAATTATTTTATTTTATAGTTCTCCGTCCCATTTTCGTATTTCAACAGTTAGAGTTTATCCTTATCCCAAGACCCTGATAAGAAGTTGTCTATTTGTTTATCTTCCTAAGCTAGGACCAGGATTTTATTAGGGATTATTCTGGAAATTTGATAGCTACCATCTTCGTTTGATGAACATAAAATGCATAATTTTGCCACAGTTCAGTTAGTTCGTCAGATTTTATCTCTTTTAGACTGTACTTAGCTTAGTTTAGATCAAGAAAGTAATATATGTATATATATATATTATGGAATTTAAATCCATCTTTTCGTTTCAGATCATGTTACAGTGAATTTTGCAAGAAGTGGTGGACCTGGAGGTCAAAATGTAAATAAAGGTCAGTTTAAAAGTGTTGCTATTTTGTTGTAACCACATATCAAACTTGCTATTGATTTTACTCGTTTTTCATCATATATCCATTATTATGAGATGTTGCTGACATGCAACCCATTATTATTGCTTGGCTAGTGAACACCAAGGTGGACATGCGGTTCAATGTCAAAAACGCATATTGGCTAAGTGACAGGATTCGGGAAAAAATTATACAAATGGTTTGTTGATCATTTGGTAGATGTAAAAAAAAATGAAATGTTTAGTTTTCATAAACCGTGATGCTTTATCATATATACAGTAATGTGTATCAATTCATATATGTGTTTTTCATTTTGTGCATAGATTGCTTACATCCTGTCTTAATTAGTCATTCAATCTCACCTATTTTGATTGATATTCATAGTTTGATAATTTACCTTGTCTTTCCTTAATCCTTGGTCTACTTTACATTCATCTTGAGCAGGAGAAGAATCGCATTAATAAAGATGGGGAACTTGTGATTTCTTCAACAAAAACCAGAACACAAAAGTTTGCTTCTTCCCTTCCATTTTACATGGTTGTATGTTTCCCTTGTATGTAGCTAGAGTAGTTGGCCTGATTCTACTATTCTTTCTCAGGGGTAACATAGAGGATGCATTGGAAAAACTACAGGTAATATAGATAAATTTAATTTGTAACTTGTTATTAAAATTGTTTTGAAGTGTGCATCATCAGACTTTATTATGCTTGGGTAATTGCAAATAATCATGTTTATGCGTCTCCTCTCCTCCTACCATAATGTTTATAAAAGAAAATAGAAAATGATAACTAGTTCGTCAACATCTTTGAATGATATTAGATCTGAAAATTACTGCCAGTTAGGTAAGACAAAACTTCTAAATTCTAAACAGACACTGGTGGAAGAATGCAGAATAATAGGATATAAGGAAGTAGCATGAAGGTAGGCTGGTAGGCATATTCACTTCTTCTGTTCTGCAATTATCGGATGTCTAAGGCATGCCAAGGCTGAATCCACTTTTCTGAGATTTTCTGCTGTTGACTACTCTTGCCATTCTTTGAGGAGTTAGGAAGCCAATCTTTTCATGGAATAGTTCTCAGAGAGCAGGACTTTATAAATTAGCTTCTTAGACTTTTCTTTTCAAATCATTGTTTATCAGGTCCTTCTGAGTTGGCTGCTCATTTCTGTATGATCCATGTCGTTTGCATTATTGAGGCATGTACTGGTTAAGGTCTGGATGGGGATGAGAGATGAGAAACAGAGGAGTGGTGTAGTGGCCATTGCCTTAGCTTTAATGTGGTGTATTTGGAATATATTGTAAAAGAAAGCTTGTGAGCATGTCAATAACACCAGTCAAGTGACATATTATTATCCATTTTTTTGCTTGATTAGGCTTGTATACGAAGACTTCGATTATTCTATTTACTTGTTTCTTCCATTTTCACCAAAAATATGATTTTTACTTGGAAATAACGCTTTGCTGTTTATTTAATGGAAATCATTAGGCAATTATTGATGCTGCATCATATGTTCCACCCCCTCCCTCGGAAGATCAAAAGAAGAAAATTGCAAAGATGTAAGAGAGCTTCCATATGATTTTTTTCCCCTTTGCATGTTATATCTCTTGTTGCTTCAGTTGTAATAGTACTACTCGATGTTGAAGGGCACATAAGTATGTAACTGACATTTGTTGATCAAATGTGCAATTCTTGAAGGGCTGCCATTGGAGAGCATAAACGCCTTAAGAGCAAGAAAGTGCTTTCAGATAAGAAAGCGTTTAGAAGAAGTAAGGGTAGTTGGGACTAATTTATGGCGTATCCAAATCTTGAAATTCCTGATCATTCTAGTAAGTTCAAAACTATTGGCAATTTGAGTTTTATATTTTGAATACATTATTGTTGATGATGTTTTTACATTAATTTGTATTTTGTAGACTGCAGGGCATGGAAGCTTATTCCTCTGATAACACAGTTGAACACGTTCGATGAACTGCGGAATATAACCTGGCATTCGAGAAGCATAGCCCAACAGCCAGCTTGCTTGAAGGACCTCATGAATGTTTGGTGGTTGCCTACTGCTAACATGCCTAAGTTGTCATGTAACAAGGATTCAAATTGATAGGATCTTTTTGACAAAACAAATGTGTGCTCATTCTGAAATGTTTTCGTTCTCAAATTTTGATACTCTGATTTTTTGTACTATGGGTCCTGCATCACTTTATAGACACCTGGGAAAAAGGCTCGGGATACTTTACGAATGAGAATGGGTTAGTTAGATAGTTTCAGATTTGGGAATTGCAATACAGTCTTCATCTAATTAACTACCTGTTCTAAGGGCTCAATGCCGCACATATCACACTTGCACCTCGTGTGTGCAGAAATCTTTCTAAAGCTTGGAGATTACGGATCAAGAATGCCCTATTGTTCATAATATTTTTCCACTTCAGTGGTTGGTTCTTTAACCTATGCGAACTAAAACCATTAGAGAAAGGAGAAACGAGGGATGAAGATTTAGGATGAATCTAGCCAGAATACACGTATTTGTACATGATTGCATATGATTCTTGAATCTTGAGTATCGTTCCTTCCATAATTCGTCTCCCATTCAACCCATTGCACTGGCCTACTGATCGGAAATCTGGAATGGTCACCAAGGATGGTTGGTCAGTCGATTCTTTTTTTTTTTTTCTAAATTTCTTCGCATGACAGAATTGAATTTCCACAATGGCAACGAGAAAAAGCTGAAAAAGAAAATAAATAGGAGCAAAGGGGGAGACATGCATCAAGGTCCAGATAACATATTTACATTGCTATGATATACTGTAATTTCATAGATGACAAGAAGTATCATTTCATTTACAGGGTCTATCTGGTAAAACTTCTACCTTATCATCCCTATGTTAACAACTAAAAAGGAACAGGAACGAATAATGAAAGATAAATCAAGTAAATTTCATGGTTTTGGATTGTTGAGTTATGGATGAAGCATTCAAGGTAGAAAAATTGAGTCATCTTCTGATAACATGGACCTCCCCTGATTCTCGATCGACGTGTTTGATCCATCTCTTAGCACCCTGAATTGTTGAGGCAGAATTGGTCCCTATGGCAGAAACATGTGCGATATCTAGTCCTTTCCCGACGGGAAGATACACAGAGCGAAGAAGACGGCGAGATCCTCCTTCGAGAACGCATCGCCATTTGAAAGTGGAGGAGGCGGTGGTTCTGGAATTAGCGTTCTTGCACACAAGCACCGCACCTTTAGGGCTCAATTTTGCGAGCCTAAGAACCCTAGAAAAGTCTTTCCGGCGAGAATCCACCACCAAGAAATCTACGCCGACTATTCCTTCCATTGCTTCCTCTGCTTCTCCGACGATGATCTCCGGCGACATGCCTGCCTCGCCCATTCTTTGAGCGTACTCTGATCTTGACCGTTCATCGGGGACTACGCACACGTGTCGTCCACCGGTGTGACGACTTGCGACTGCTAGTCCTATGCTTGTGGGCATAACGCCGCCTTGTGACCATGTCTCCACGATGAGTTGCGCGTTCCAGCCGGCAGCCATGGCTGAAACAAGCTCTGCCACGCCTGATTCACGGAAAATCTGGCACTGTACAAACAAGAATTCAAGACAAGCTTAGTTAGAGATGGAGAATTGGAAATGAAAAAAAATTTCCCCATTTGGACCAAAACAAACAAATTCCGCCGTGCTTACAGATTTAACAGTATCGATGTATGCTTTCGATGCTGTGTCTGGGGACCAAACGAGCTTCATTTCTTGATTTTACAGGGTCTGAGTTATGATGATGATTGAAGTTGGAGCTTTGAAGGTGTGAAAGAGGGGTTTCTGTTGGGCTTTAAAGAGGATGGGACAACATTGCAGGAAGCAATGAATTAAGAAGCGTTGACATTTGAAGCCAATCAATCCTACGTGTTGGATTCGGATAACTGTGGGCTAAGAGGTTTGATTGATTATTTTTATTGTTTAATTTGTTTATACTTTCATAATAACAACAGTGATAACACTAGCCGCGTTTCTCACCTACTTTTGAGTTTCTAATGCTTTCTGCTTACGAGGCACAAACAATATAACCCCTCTTAGGTGGTTCATATTGCAACAATCGCAACCGTTCTCAGTTCTAACCTTTTCTCTTTTTCCAACCTTCACTCGTCTTCTTGATGCAATGCCTTTTGGATTTTAGCGGTGGTTGTTGGACTATTGATAGTGACATCCAAACCACTGTAGTTTTTCAATTATCTATTATCTAATATGCTTATGCGCTAAGCAACACAAATATCATTTGAAAATTTATCATGAAAATTTTATCTTCCTTTTTCACCTTGAACCATAATAGGGCAAATGTATACATTCATTTGAATTTTTTTTCCTTTCAAAATTTCAATCATACTATGTGGAGCTGTAAAAAATTGTTATTATTACATCTTATTAAAGTCGATGAAAAATATTAAAAGAAATTACATTTTTTTCAGCTTACATTGGTAATCCAAACCGTAAAGTAAATGAACAGAAGCAAATGTCATGGACGTAAATAAGTTGTAACAAGGAGAGCTGTGTTAGGAAAAGTGGGCAGCACATATAGAATAGAGAATTGGAAGAGCAAGATAGGAATGAATCATGATGAAGGTGGTGAACTAGTCAAATGGGAGAGGGTTTAAGATTGGTTGGAAAAATATTTTATGCATGTGGTGTATAGTGAGGTCAGTGCATAGATAATAATATGAAGGATGAGTAGGATCCGAGTCCCCACAAAGCTGACCTTTTCAGTTTTAGCACTTATATTGCTTGAATCCCACGCTTACACAAAATTACAGAGTTCATTGGTAATTCATAAACTAAGAGCCACCTTCACGGTACTTAACTACTTGTATATATAGGCTAAAGTGTAATTTTGGTCCCATAAATTTTGCTAAGGTCTCAATTTGATTCCATAATTTTTTTTGTTGCACTTTTGGTCCCATATCTTTTGCTCAAGTTACATATTTGGTCCCGTATTACACTTTTGGTCCCATATGTTTGAGTCATGTTGCAGAATTGGTCTCATTTATTTCGGTCAGATTGCAGAATTGATCTCATATCTTTAAGTCAGATGCAGAATTGGTTCCATATATTTGGATCAGGTGAGACTGACGGTGAAACTTTTTGTAAAAATATGGTACCAACCTGACCAAAAGATAGGGGACCAAAAGTGATCCGGACCAAATTTGCAACTTTTTGCAAAAATATGGGACTAAAAGTGTAACAAAACAAAGTTATGGAACCAAATCGAGACATGAGCAAAAGTTATGGGACTAAAAGTACACTTTGACCAATATATATATATATATATATTGGCCATCGTCAGCACTTACTTAGGCCTCATCCACGTCTCTCGCTCACTGGTCGTCCATTCCATCCTATATGGACCACTTGGATGGCTCCACTAATTGACCAACTATCACCACCTTCTCTGTTTTTCATTTTCTTTAATTTATCATTCCATCCATTTTTATTATTTTTAATTCAGATAAAAATAAAATCAAATATCTGAATCTATATTCGGGTTTTCCTACGATTGAGAGACAGCTTTTCCTTCTATTTTCATTTTGACTATGGTTAGGAAACAGAATTTAGGTGTGCTTCTTTTAGCTGGAGTTTCATATATAGACACCCAATCCAAACATGATCCTTTACCCCCACTTGAGCAATGGATGGCTTCCTCACTCTTAAGTGATTTTGTTAGTTAAGGTGTGACAATTGTCTCACAAGAGATCGAATCCAGTCATAGTCAAACTATAATGTTTTAGGTTTTGTTTCATTATAAGTTAAAGAAATAGAGTTGTACATTTGACAATAATTATAATTTTTAACTTGATAATAAATGCTTGATCAAACAATAAGCATCAAAATTAAGATCACAGGTTCAATTTCTAGAGCAATTGTTGAGTGGTAGATTGTTGGCCATGTATGGCAGTAATTGTTCCACGACAGAAATCTAGGTATAGCATCAAGTCATAATTGAACTATAACACTTTCATATTTGCTCTACTATGAGTTTAATAAAATAGAACTGTGCCCTTAATAACCAAAGTTATTTACCTTGGGATAAGATTCTACAAAAACTATTTGGAAACATAGTAAGATGGTGATGGTCAAAACAACTACCTGTGAATGTAGGTCTGAAGTTTGAACCTTGTGGTTGGATGTTGAGAGTTAATGACAGTAGCTTAGTCGTAATAACTAGCTATCGTTCAATTGTCTTGGATAAAATTAGTCGTTTCAATTCTTTGACCACAAATTCTATTGTGCAGTTGTTTATTGAGTCATGCCAAAATAAGGAAAGGAAAAGTGAATTCCCATTGAACCAGAAAATTCATGGCAGACGTCACTGCGTTGCTAAGAGAAGAAAGAGAATAAACAGTGTACTTATTTCCCATTTCGTGAACCAGAAGCTAGGCCCACATTACTAACTACTAACTAACTGTGTTCAAATTAGTCGATTAACAAACTTAGCGAAAAACAAATCGCAAAACAAGCCCTGAACACGACCAAATGTGTACATTGTATCGTAAGAATGTCAAATATGTGTCTCTATTTAACACCGGTATTATATATATTTATAAGTTTAAAATATAAAATTATTTTTTTATGATGTTGACATGATAAACAATTAAAAAAAACGATACATATAACACAAGTATGAATATATATTATAATTTTATAAATTTTTATTACAATTTATAAATATTTTATTATTTATATATAGAAATATATTATCTTATCATATTATATAATTTTAAAAATTTAACGTGGGTATATCAATATCTATGCGTATTCTCTGTCAATATTTCTACTTCGGTCAACTATTTCCCTAGTTTAACTTGACACTTTGATTTCAATACCTCGTCTACGACTCAACGCTCCCTCCCATCACAATATTCTTGGTTCAAAACTCTAAAATCTAAACATGGGAAATTCAATATATCTTTTACAAATAGGGTAATATACTGACAAAATCGTTTAAGAAAAAATGAGTGACTTAATTCAATTAATGGAAAAATTTGAGGTAGAATTTAGATCCTAAAATAACAAGAGTATTTGTAATAATTGAAATTGGGGAGTTTAATTTAAAATTTAAGACATATGTAAATCTGTTGAAACTTGAAAGTCAGACAAAAATGACCTCTTTCTGTACTAGTAGTCGCCAAAGTTGGAGACGAAGCTCGATAAAACTATTAGACTAGGACTGGACTTGTGCCAATGTGCCCGACCCCAATGAACCCCCCCTAATTATCTTGGCTATGTGGATGCTTCTGTCTTGAATGAACTTTTGGAAACCTTCAAGAGGCTAGCTTTTAGTCACTATGGGTTTATTTAGTTTGTTGAGTTTTACAACTTTTACTAAGGTTAGGGACCTGCAAATGGCTAATTAGGTTTGATGTTTTATTTATTAGTCGTGTAAGTGTTGTGTTCTTTCTAAAATACTTCCTGAATTATGGTTATTGATGTTCTTCCAAGAATCATGTATTCCTAAGTACTTCTTGTGCAGGATTTGAAAATTTTAGCTGTCATTTTTTGTTTACCGGATTGATGAATAACCAAAATCGGACCCACAAAGAGGGAGAAGGAAGAATTATCTACTGTTTATACTCCCGAAACGAAAGAAAAATAAAAGCTAGAATTTAATGGTACAAGAGTTCACATCCTACTTATTTCAAATAATTTACAGTGTATAGCTTGGAAACCAATGAACAAAGAAATCCAATCCAGTAAGCGAAAAAGCAGTTTTGCTGCACCCCATTTTCTTGAAACACTGTTCACATCCAAAATTTTCATCTTACAGAGCTTGCCTAAATTCCATAGAAGGGTTCAAGATAATGTACAGTGACGAGTGACCTGATATGGATATATGATGAAGATAAGAACGAAGAAAACACTCCAAAACGAGAAGTGTAAGAGCTTCAGGAGGCACAATGGGCTTCCTCTTAGTGAATGCACCAGGAAAAACATGTAAAGTAGCTTCATGGCCCAAAGGGAAATTTCCTGAATCTTCAAGTGGCTGGTTCTCTAAATTATTGGATTCTGAGCTTTGTGAAGTCGGAGGTGGCTGGCTTTCAGCAGATGGATTTTCTGAGCCTCCCCCACCATCCTTAGACGACTCATCATGGTCTTCACCACTTTCTTTGCTAGGACTTCCTCCCAAACCCCCTTCTGGAGTATTGCGAACCAAGTCTGGCCGAGCTTCCACGCCAACACGTCTCAAGTGTAGCTGCCGCCATATAGACAGATGTCAAAATATCAACTGTGAACAACATTGGGTGACATGCTAGAACAAGTATAACTGAGATCTCCCTGTACCTGAAGATGCAAGTTGACTTCATCTGGGCGCGAAAGGAAAGGAAAATCTCCACCAGATTTCAAGTAAGCTCGCCTTGCCTCAGGGTACCTTTCACTCAGTTGATCTTTAAGTTGTTGTGGAATAGCACAGTAATCATTTGTCTTTAAGAAAACAGCATGAACATGACCCAAGAAGAAACAAAGTTATAAGCAAACCTAGTATATAGGATGCATTAAAAAAAGGAACAAAAAACAAAAACCTAGTATAGACTATTCTCTTGATATCATAGCTCAACAGCAAACCTGAAAACAATAAGATATATGCTGTGTGTAAAACGAACATAGACGTATGTCTGAGTGATGACAAACGAACGTAGGAGATCATGCAAGGACGTGGTCAGATTATTAGTGTCAATTATTAAATCACATTTACTCAAGTAATTTTGACAAATCAATTATAATTTCCCTTAGAGCTATAGATAAACAAACATAAGACGCTGTAACCTGGTGATCTGCATCACCAAGACAAGATTTAGATGACATACATCCATTATAGTGATGAGTGAATCTGAAAGAAGAAGAGGTCCCACAGAAGCATCATCGGTTGTTAACGTCAACCTAGAGGCCAAATCTTCTCTTGAGAGGGTTTCCACCTGAGTCATACAAGTTTTTCAGCAAAATAAGAGATAGGTAACCAATTCTTCCATACAAAGAGAGAAAAGATGACTAATCCCTACAAATTTTGGAATTTACTGACTTTTGTCATCTCATGATAAGAAAACTGTAGCATACTGGATGTTGCTAAAAGCAGATTGCTAACCAACATTAGATTGTGCAAGAAAAAGACTACCTGAGAAACAACAAAATCCACTGAATCCGCTATAAATGGTTCGTGGGGACCATCACGAATTCCCGTTAAGACATACCGCTTCAGCAAAAAAGAAGGGGTCCAACCAACACTATATAAGCAATAGACAAACTAATTCAGTTACTAGATTGAGAGAATAAAAGACCTAATAAAGAACTATCAGGAAATAATAAGAAATGCCTTGCACATTTCATTTATGTGATATGAAAAGTTCATACAGGCCTATGGTGTATGCCATATTCTTTTGTTCGCTAGAAGCCAAGAACTCCCACTAAATCATTCTTTAAAGTTTATTTTATCAACAGTCACACAGGCAAAATACCAAAAATATAGCCCTAAGAGTTAGTCTAGAGTCAAGTGGCACCTCCCCTTGATAAAGCCAAGGGGAGTCCTGACAGGTGGGTTTGATTCCCTGCTCCTCCACCCCTTCCTTGAATAAGTGGCTCTCCAATTGTCTACCTGCTTATCCCCAAAACATCCAAAATAGTTCGTGCCTAGCATTTATCTATTATCTATTATTCTTTATAATAAAATGTTAGAGAAGTACATGGGTGCCCATGGCATAGCTGCAGAAAAACTTCGTGTCTCCAGAAATGAATTCGATAGAATTAACGAACGAACACGTCTTGGACGATGTTGAGCAAAAAGTTGGGCAAGGAAGCCCCCAAGGGATGTGCCATAAAGATGTATCTGTTACAAAAAGCTTGTATTAGTTAATTAGATATTTCATGAAGTTACTCAAACCTATGCTGCCAAACAATAGTTTCTGACATTTAAATAAAGTTAAACAGAGAAATGGTGGGACATGAATATGCATACAATTATAGGGTAGATTTACCGCAGAGACTACCAAAGAAATGTAGCGATTTCTACAGTGAGCATTTATATGTCTAGACATTAATTAAATAATGAATATTATGTATAAACAAGAGGTGCAAAACAATGGCACTAAAACCAATTGGTAAGAGATAGAAATTGAGGACGTCATACATGGTGGACATCGATAGCATCCAAGAACTTTTCAAATGCTTGAACCCACTCAGTATGATTCCACACTTGAGGTATATCGACAGATATGACACGGTAACCCTGAAAAAAAAATGAAAGCTTCAATTACTCTTCTGGAAAATTGCAATACTTTGAGGAATTAGAATATCCAAATGACAGCATTAACAACCAAGATAATACAAAAACACTAGTAAATTTCTATTAGTTGGTAATGTATCAGGAATCCAGATATAAAAATATTTATATACACATTTAGCAGAGTAAATGCCAAATTGTATAAAATTTATAATATAAAGTGACAGCTAGTAGACCATATAATAAGCCAATGACCATTAACTATACTTTATCATGCAGTTTGCAAACTTTCTAGGCTATTGCTCCCTCTTTTTCAGATACAGACAACACTATCATCGAGTTATCTGTGTTGCTCTATGTTATATAATCAAATGGATAATTGAAGCTTGATTTATAGTGATATATATGCCACTCATACAAGAAAATCTGCATATGACAATTTAGTAACATCACATCATTAGATTAATCTGTGGTACATGCTGGACTATGACAAAAATAAACGAGCTCAATCATGACATAAATAAGAAGAAAGCTCAAAGAAGGGTAGATAGCAAAGTATAAACCAATCGCAACACTATTAAAATTGTCACAATACACAATACCTTAATGGACAATGCCATGATCTGTTTATAGTACACATCAGCTGTTCCAGCTGTTCCTGGAAGACAAATGAGTGGAGGAACAACTTTTGGACCAAAATCATAATATCGCCATTGCTTAATGCCAATCTGCAATATATAAAATAAAAGACCACAAAACATAGAAGTCAATGTCTCAAGTAAAATTATGCCCCAGAGCAGGTGACAAACACAAAAATCCCAATAAACCAAATAAACAACTCAATAACAAGAAGGGTCTAGTTATTGTAAATGCAGAAACAATAATGTTAAAAAAGAGCAACGAGGTGCCAGTACATTCAATTTCGTCATCAGGTAAATTTCTGCTCAGTCTAATATGGACTGGAAGACACTAAGAGGCTGTTTGGCATATTGCCATCTATAACAGGACATCCAAAACGCCAAGTGGTATCCAAGATGCTGGGTGGCACAAGATGCCACCATTTTAGGTGGGATCTCATATCACCCAAAAACCATATGAATTTTATGTTGCTGAATTTTCATCACCACCAACTTTAATAAAATAGCAAATTTATCCCTTTCTGATAACAAACATGAGAATTTTTAATACCATGGTACCTTATACAATCTAATATGCAGGGTAATGTAAGATATTAGCATACCAACCAAACAGCTCAAAAGAACTAAAGCAAGTTGGCATTGTTCAACAAAGACAGCCAACCATATTGAACGAAGCACCCTTGGATCTAAGTGAACTGAATTGGAAGTAAAACCAATGACATAACAATACAGGATTATTGACCATAAATAAAAGTACAATCACTGAGTACAAATTTTATACAAACTCCTTATTTCTTTTCTTCATTAGATCATCAACAACTGTATCATTTGTTACTCGCTGCCATTGCATAACTGCATCTTGTCACATAAAAACAAAGGATGGTTCCAGAAGGCAGCCTTATAAATCTGTCTATCAAATCTTTTAACCTATTGACAGCATAAATACCCATATGTGCAAGTTTGAATTTTTCATTGACAAGGAAAAAAGTCAATTCCAACTTAACCAGAATCAGCTTATTATAATACAAGAAAAAGGTTTTTTAAAAAATTCTTATTAAAATTTAGAAAAAAAAAAGTATTTTGACAGTGTTGAATAGTACCTTTTTATATGCAAAAGAAATTTGGATAAATTAGATTTGAAAAAAAAATAGTCATCGTCAAATAATGACTTAAGCACTTGAGTTCAGGAGGAAATTAGGATTGCGATATAATGCATTCTTGTGATATGACAAAGCCAACATCTACTAAGCAGTACTAAACCTATGTTACAAATTACAACTCCAAAATCTGTGAACTCTTTTATTCTGTATTGTTGTGTATGAATGAAGTAATCTAAAGGGGTGCTTTTGGAGGTAATTGAATTACTTTATTATAAAGTTTTGGTATTTTTAAAGAACAATTACCTCTAAAAATTACTTTAACCTCTTAAAATACTTCATCCAAGGGTTTATCTTTCAGAGGATGGAGAATTTAAAGCAATGTTCAATTCACAAAGATGTAAGACGGAAAAGAGACAACATAGCAACCAAAAATGAAATGCAAAGCAGTTATGTAAAATTCGAAGATAAGTAACTGTGAGATATGTGGGTGCAAAGTTTCTTGCACATCGATAACACAACACACTGAGAAAGCTAAATCAAAGGTATATCCAGCCAGTAACCGATGTGAATAGATGAGCCGGGAACATTGTCAGCAATGAGAAAAAAATTACCAGTATCAAAATTTATAAACATGCGAAAATTGTGACAAATCATGGCGACAAAAACACAACATCAACTAGCCAAATGGTTGATGGTTTATATTTCTTTTTAAATAAACAAATCAACAGACTAAATCCAACAGCAGTTAAGATAACATGCTAACAAGAAAAGTCAAGCATAGAACAAAAGTAGTAAGATAATTGGAAGTATGATAGGTTAGGTGATGGGACTTACTGGGATCTTGTGAAGAGGAACCTGAGACTTGAAGTAGATGTAATCTCCGGGCGCCGAAAAGACGCCTTTCATCGCTAATTTTCAGGTGTGCCTATGCCTATGCCCATACCACAAAACCATGTCCGATCCGATCGATTACTGAGTGTCTGATTGATCTCTTTCTCTGGGAGATGTTTTTGGTTTGTTCGTCTTCGCTGTAATTCGCCGAATTCTATAATTTCAAGGATTGAAGAGAAGAGGAGAAGTAGTAGACACCACGTGGTTGGTCCCACATATGATTGCAGATTTGCAGTCAATTAACAAGGATGCAGCTGGGTGATATGTGAGAGGGTTTGGTTGGGTTTGAATTATTAGATCACTTATCACTTGATTAACTATTTTTGACCCAAATTGAACAGAGGAAAAGGAGAAGAGGAAAGGGCGAGAATAACAGGAGCCAAGAACAAATCAAAACCCAATGAAGAGAAGGGGACACTGTACTGCTCTAACGCAGCGTTTCGATAAAAACATGAAGAACAAGACCAGTAGGTTGATCAAATCTCAAAGAGAGGGTGAGAGGGTTTATCATTCTTTTATTTAAAAATTATATTAAAGAGCAATTACAAATAGTAAAATTGTCCTGATGAGGCTATAAAAGAGATATGATTATTGTGTTATAAGTACGTTGCATGGATACTTAAAAATAATGATTATATTTATATTCTACGAATACTTTTGTGTATTTTTAAAATTTTATAAAATATAAATTTTTATATTTTTTATAAAATATCAATATACTTTTATCTTATTTTATTTTTGTTATATTAAAATTTTATTTTTTTTTATTAATAAAGAAAATATTCATATTTTTATAAGAAAAATCATATAAATATATATTTTATAACTTTTTATTTATTTAAATATTGTAGTACCCATATCCTATTATTTTTAAAATTAGCGTATTCCGTACCCGCATCCATATCCGTCCAAGTACCCGTACCCGTTCAAGTGCAACTTATAACTAAATAGTGAAACTTTTAAAAAAGTTATAAAATTAAAATCACAAGAAAAATATATAAAGAGTTATATTATAACTTACCCAAAAGTAAAATATCAAAATTACACTTCTAATGTCTAATAATATCTTTCATGATGAAATTTACTTGTAAAAAAAATAATAAAAATAGAAAGAATTGAATGAAAATATTTAAAATATTGAAATAAAAGTAGGTAAGTTTGAATAATATGAAGCATGGACACTGATATACGGGACACGATACAAGCACGTCAAGTTTTAAAATTACAAGACATGACATGACATTTATTTATATATAAAATTAATTCAAAATTTATAAATTTTGATAAAAAAAATTAAAAATTATAATATTTATTCATAATATATCTCATATGTGTCATTATTTTTTATTGTTTGTCATGTTAAAGTCACAAAAAATTAATTTTATATTCTGAAACTTGGGGTTAGTCTATGATGCAAAGTTTGTTGTAAGAACATGGGATGCAATGAGTCATAAGCCAATAAGATTATGACACGTGGAAGGATTAGGT
>QANZ01008267.1:118992-139760 GCA_003254925.1 Chamaecrista fasciculata
CCCCCCTCCACCCAGGAGCATGGCGCCCGCCTCCAGCTTAACACTCAGTCACCCACGACTACCTCGCTCCGCAATCCACGCTACGGGAGATCGTGGGCTACTGACTTGTTCACACCCACGTTCTCCAGTATTATGGCGACCGCCCGGCAACATGGCAGGCAACCACCCACGATTGCCTTGCTCCGCAAATCTCGGTCTCCACCATCTCCGCTGGTGGAGATCGTGTCTGGTTACGTGGTCCGCCCCGCGCGCTGACCACCTCTCCCCCCTGCTCTATAAATAGAGCTCAACTCAGCAGTTCAAGGTTAGCTACTTCTTACACTCTGAAATTCTCTTACTCTCTTATCACTCTCTTACTAACTTGAGCGTCGGAGTACACTTCGCAGGGCCCCCTATGAAGCTCTTGCAGGTTCTTGCTCAACTCTTGGCTCTTGCAGCCCATTCCGGTGAACTAGATAAGTGCTACCATTTTCTAGTTTATCAATTAGTAAACCCAGTTATAAACTACTAAATTAGTCTATCTTCAACTCAAGACGTCAATTACCTAATGATGTCGCCCCTTGATTAACTTGAATGAAAATCTTCATTTTACAATATCTTCCTAGAAACTAGTGCCTAATTAAGACAAAAATACAAGGCGATATAAGACCATAAATCATCAATATATCCAAATTAATAGCGAGCTTAGTGGTGATACCAGATGACACCGAGGTCTACCATGATATGTATGAAGGAAATATAACAAAACATAACTTCAGCTTTTGGTAATACGTTTTCTCAAGTCAAGTGTCTTTTCAGAAAATGGCAGTCTAATCAAAATTGGATGAGTTAATCAGACACTACATATCTTGTGGGTTTTGCCGCATCTTCTTCCTAATCATAGTATAGTCAAATGATTTCTTTTGTACGTACCCCTTAATTAATAAGCCTTTGCCATTCTACATACTGACATATATAATACGTAGTTCAAAGTACAAATCATGTGTATGGATGACGAAGTTGTATGTATGGGTCTTATATAAGTCAAAACAAATTAAGCTTACAGATTACACTGCTATGCAATCATTAGAGATTAATTTCTCTTTCTAACCACTAACTGCACAATATCGTGCAGTTAGTGGTTAGAAAGATAAATTAATTGAGATTAGATGGCATTGAACAATTGAGTAGTGAAAGCAGAGGGGAATGATACTTATTTAGAAGAAATTAAAGAACCATTCGATTTTCGAAAACTCTGCAACATTCCTTGCCCATTACAGGTGGAAGACAGTAAGTGGATGTTAGGTTATGGTGTGAGTTGGCCAATCTTGTGTTTACTTTTTATAATGTTATCATTAGTACCACTAAGTAGTAGTAATGCTGGAGCTAATGGAAGCATTATATTTCAAAGATCAGAGATATAGTGAGATATATATATACAGGGTAATAAGGTATACACACTTTCCATATTTTTTTTATATATATATATATATAATATGGAAAGTTGCTTAAAGTGCAACTTAATTAATTAACGAGTGGAGACAGTACCCTCCCTTTAGTGTACTTTATTTTATGTTCCCCAAATGATGATAAAGTGACTATATATAATAAATTTATATAGTTACACTTAAGAANCATTAATTTATCTCCATAAATTAATTGATATGTTCTCAACATATCTATAAAATGATTGGCCCTAGGGCACAATCTCCAACAGTACAATACTGCAGTAAAAACTTTAAACAAGATGCGTAATGCCTTCAATAAAGGTAAAAATGACTTGAATCAATTGATGGGGATGGCTTATCATAGATTGTTTAGAAACTTCGCTTCTACATAGTAGCTAGCTTGTTACGAACTTCATTCCTTATTTCCATTTGGAGGAGACAGGATTTGATAAATCTTTTTCCAGGGAATGACTTTGATTAGATGTGAATACGATAATTTTCTCCTTCAGCAAAACCGTGATAGCTATGTTGCATTATTTCAAAAAAGATAATGATAATAAAGTAGAACAAGCAAAAGGTGGGGAGTGGGGGACAAAGAGAATAATAAAGTAGAACACCAGAACATAGAGCTGGTGTGTATTAATATGATTTTTTTAAAAAAAAAATGTAAAACGCTACTATGCATTTATACTTCAATTCCTTGTCCAAAATAAAAGATTGTTCTGCTGTCTGATAGTCATTCGTCTCTGCCTTTTTAGTGACATGTATGAAGAAAGAAATGACTATAACACATCAGAATTTATAACTACCACAATAAAATAACATTTTAACATTATTTTTCACAGTAAACATCTATGTACAAAAGTCTTTGTAATCACAAAAACCAGAAGAAGCACCTTGACATCTCCCCTTGCTCTGTCCCTACCATGCACATAGGTTTACAACATTTATGAGTAAACAAGTAATGTGGGATTTTGATGATTTGGTTTGGTATCACTTTTGTGATTTGGATGGTGAGGAACCTCATAAGAGGAAAGGTTCACCTTCCACCTTCCAAGAATATATTGTAACATATATATATATATATATATATACTATTGCTAGATAAAATTCAATACCAAGAACCAAACTTTGAGCTCATGGTATTATTGTAATTGCAACATGTACAGATTTGTTAATGCCCCTTTTCCTCCATTTCTATAATTTGCAGTGCGTTAGAATCGATGTCGTTAAAACAGTTGAAGCCAAAATCATGAATACCAAAGTCCTGACAGTCCAAAAACCAAGCACAATTGTCCTCCCAAGATGGCATGGTGATGTCATTACTAGCATTCTCTACTTTAGGTGCAGTGTCCCATAATGCATCCACCAGTAGAGTTTGGTCCAGCCACAAGCTGTTCATTAGAGAGTCATCGCTGCAAATGCTATCTAACATAAGAGACTCGTCTCCAGAACCAGAAGAATTCTCTATAGGGGATGAGCTTGAATTCTCCTCTGATGAGTTGGGTTCCTTGAGTTGATTCTGATGAGAATTATTGACAGATTGCGGATTCTGTGGGGAAGAAGAAGAAGAAGTAGTTTCCTGGGAGGTTGCTTGTTTATTATTAATAGGCTCATGAGTCACAGGATCGATGCCCATCTTAAGCAGCTTTTTCTTGATGTGGGTGTTCCAGTGATTCTTAATTTCGTTGTCTGTCCTTCCCGGTAATCTGGCTGCAATCTTGGACCACCTGAGACACAAACAACAACAATCACTCACATATCAAAACCATGATCCTAATTAACTTAAGCTTCACGCCGTTGTCATCCAATAATCCTAATAAACTTCAAAGTAACATGTAGGTTGCTTCAAGAATCAATACACACCGCTTCGTTATTAAGTATCAAATATCAATTTAGTCTATTTAATAACTTGTTGTTTACATTATACAATAAGACATTAATTATGCAGATCACCCCACCCCACCACAGCATCTTGTTTTATGTTGTTGACAGCCATGCTCAAATATGAGACCAAGTTATAGTCGAATTATAATATTACAAGTCAATAAAATTGCATTTTTACTAATAGTTATAACTTTTGACTTGGAGATAAGAGTTTGATCCAATATAAGTGTTTATCTATAATCCTGAAGAAACAGAATTGGTTGGAGATGAAGTTAGGATGGGAATGTGTGAGAAAAGAAAGAAAAGAACCTGTTGCCAAGACGGGCATGGAGATCAATGACAAGCTGCTCCTCTGATTGAGTGAGAAGTCCTCTCTTTAAATCAGGACGAAGATAATTAGTCCAACGAAGGCGACAACTTTTGCCGCAGCGTCGGAGGCCGGCGAGCTTAGGAACAGCTCGCCAACAACACTGGCCATTGGTGAGAATGAAGCTTATGAGCTTCTTGTCTTCTTCTGCAGTCCATGGTCCTTTCTTCACACCCAGTTTGTCACAGCAAGGTTGCCTCCCCATAATTTGATAATACTTGCAAATTCACTCTCACTTTCAACTCTCTCTTCCGTTCCTCACCAACACTAATAATAATATGTAATGTAATGACCCAAACCCAAAGCCCCACTCACCCGCCTTTATATAAGCCCCTTTCCTTTTCGTCCTTCTCATTATTATTTGCAATACAATATATATATATAAGCATAGGCAGCAAAGTTGTGATTGGAGGACTTAGGGGGTCCACCAATGGGTTGTGAAAGCTATGTGGGAACTAATGTGGATTGAGGTGTTCCGCTGCTTCTAGCTTCACAAAATGGGTGACGACGCTCCTATTAAGATGGGTCACCCAAGGACATACTTACATCTAAGCACCCCCATTCAAACTAAACAAAACAAAACAAAAAAAGAATTGACAATCAATCATAAATATTTTCCTCATTTTCCTTTACAAATTCCACTGCCCTCGTTGCACTCTTACTCAACCCTTTCGTCATCGCCACGTTTACATGTCCTTGTTATCGTCACTACATTATGCTATGCTGCGGCCCATGCCTATATTTCTTCCTGTGGATCATACCCATAGCCGTTTGATTCGCTTCAACAAAGTTCATCCAACACTCCCACGTCTTCCATAGTAAAGCCTTCTAACCAAACACAATATGGGACTTCAACACACCCTCCTCACGCTTGACAAAGGAGTGTGAAGCCAACGGGTCACGGCTCATCCATCTCATATGCCCAAACTAAGCTTTGATACCATGTAAAAAGGCCTAACTCACAAAAAAAAACCTCTCAAAAGGGAGAGAGTTGCCTCATTATATATAGAGTTAGAAAAAAGCAATGTGTACTTCAAAGTTCAACCAATAATCACCCAATTCCAATTTTCAATTCTCTTGTCTAAGACTTTAGAGTTTAGTTAGAGTCCGACTGAGATCTTTTGCTGCCACTTAATTCATCCCAAGTGCCAGTCATACCCCGCCTTCTCTTGTTGATCGATATGCATACCTCACATGTATGACTCCACATTCGACAACGATCACTTGAACTATCAAAACCGCAAATTATATTTTTTTAAAAAAAAATATTAAATTATTTTACCTTCCTTAAAAATTATAATAATGCCACCCCAACGACATCAAAATACTACCGAATATCATCTCTCTGTTTTACAATACACTAAATAATATATATGCCGTCTGTAAATCACTTCCTGTCTTCCCATCTTCTTGTTTGTATAATCTCATTTTCCCAATGAGATCAAGTAGTGATATATTTATGTCACCTGTTAATGATTTCAAAATTGAAAATATCAGTTTTGTGGACAGAGAATTGACCTTAATTATATCTATAAGTAGTCTTCGTTCACTTGACCTTCAATGGGTTAATTACTTCAGTCTAAAAAAGCATTCTCCTATACAGTTGAATGATATTGATTCCATTCACATCCATTGTCCATTAATCAGTTCAACAATGAAGAATTTTAAAAGTTTAAAAATATTTAATCTAGTTATGTCGTAAAAGGGTATTAACTGAGTCGATTTGCATTCACGTCTGACGTCGTTCCCTAATGTACTTTAATTATCTCATAACACATCAGGAACTTGGGAGCCGTATTATTTAAGCTAAGTCTTTTTTTTTTTTAATTTGGTGCATAGAAGATAAAAAGACACGCAACAAGCTATAAAGAAACGCTGCGTTCTGCAAAATCTGGCATATCTGCAAACTAGATAGTAGCACAATCAGCCGAAATTAAACCATGAGCATGCCCAATGGTTTTTAATTTTTAAAGCTGCTATAGAATGTAAGGTGTCCCACATCGGGAGGTTAGGTTACTAAAACCTTAACTTCTCCGACCTCTATAGTTAATTTTTAGGGTATAATTTTTCTAAAAGTTTATACTCATTAAAATAGTGTTTTATTGAGTTGATTGAACTACAGAGGACTAGTGTACAAGGATTATCAGATGTTTCGAGACGAAGCCAAGGGGTGTTGCCAGGAACTTTAGAGGCATTTTATAATACTTAATTATACTCTTCGACCTCAACAATTAACTTTTAGAATGTGGTTCTTTAAGGATGCATAGTAGTTCCATTGAGAATGCTTATCTTTCACCATCTAATATATCTAATATATATAGTTATATATATACTCCTTTAGCCTGTACTCCACAAACCACAATCTGTGAATCAACTCTATTATATTATTTTGTTTTGGCCATTAATCAACTCTATTATATTGGTTACATTTAATTGTTATCATCGTTATTATTATAATTGCTTCTGCTAAGCTGGATATCTAATATTAATTAATCCAAAGATATATATATATATAGTAGCTATTTCGGCTGGCTGTTCATAAACCTTTACTTCTGCATGCTGCTATATATGCTGGATCAGATATTAAAGAGAATTCAGTATCATGGAGATGCGTGGATGTCTTTGTCAAATTAGACCAAAAGCTTGGTCTTAATTAGTATCTCTGCGCGCACCTACCACATATCAACCTGTTGCTTTGTTCACCTATATATATATGTTAATTATATTTCTTTTCCATTCTCATCATCAGAGTAGATAACTTGGTATTAATTAATTGGAAGATTTAATTCATAACTGGTTTGAGGAATCTGATCGATCCAAGGTTTCGCTCATTGATTGTTATCCCTGCTGGTCCATCATTGGTGATAAAAAAAAGAAAATAGAACTTGTAGCATCAAATGCTGGGTAGTGCATAAAGCAATTAAAGTTAGTAGAAGAAGCAAAGGATGGCCAATATGTTTACTTTCGTGTGAAGAAGATGGTGTCCAAGTCATATCTTTTATCAAACAACTTGACCTTAATTATAGATATATCATTTTATTATTACATGGCAGTATGGCATCTAGGCCTAGCTAGCTACAGCATATATAGCTAGGTTGGGGGTAGCTACCTACCAACCCAATTTTTTGGTCTTTGACTTGTACCTCTTGGTTTTTGGTGTGTGAACCCTTGCACCATCTCATACCTAGTTAACTTCGCATACACATGTTTAGTTCTTAGGTATATATAAATTAATCATCGAAATTAGTTAAGTTGAGTACGTAATTAACCTTACCTTAATCCATATATCTAAGTTAGAGTGCTACGTGTACGAATCGAATCGATCATGTTGAAGTACTATATATGTTGACTTGCAAGGCACTAAATATGTCAGATATTTGATGTATTCGTCACATATTATAGCTATGATTAGGAATAGGAACAGCAGGAAGCAAAAGCCACAAGCACACACATTATATTGACACATATATACTTTCCCCAATCCATGAGGAAGAAGCAAAAAGGATGGATGAGCTGGAATTAATATATATCAGTGGTGTTTTATAGATTTATTTGTATAGCAAGCTGTATATATAGATATTGATGTGATGAAGGGAATTGAAGAAGAAGAAGAACGTATATGAGACATATAGTACATATTGTGGAATGTGTGAGAAATGTGCTAGAGGCAGGAAATGTATAAGATTGACTAATTGGGAATGAAAGTTAGGTGGAAAGACGTAGAGTAATATGCAGAAATGATGTATAAGTTAAATAAAAGGGTGACATTGCTTGCAAGGTTGAGGATGTCGGCTTTAAACTGCATCGATCCATTACTGTAGCAGTTGTGACTTCATTATCACCACACTCACCACCCCTAGTACACCTACACCATGTCCAAACACCCCATTCCCATATTTTTAAAGAAAATTCCACAATTTCTTATCCATTAAAAAAGATTCTAAATTCAATACACAACACAATATATATCCACAAACATATATATGAGATTTTCAAACATGAATTTATGTTGTTGATCAGTACTGGAATCAAAATTTCATGATGATCTGGATTATTACTGATCATTATATATAATATAATTTTTTTTTATAAAATATAGAGTAGATTACACTTTGGTACCTTGTGGTTTTGTCATATTTCACTTTGGTACCCAGTAGTTTAAAATTTTACACTTTGGTACCCTGTGGTATATATTCTCCATTAACACCTTGGTACATTTTTTGAGCTATTTTGTAATTTTAACCATAATAAATTTTGTAAAAATTACATATTGACCCTCAATATTTTCAGAAAATTACAAATAAGACCCTAGATACATATTATCTAGGGACTAAAATGAAAACTATAAAAAAAATTGGGGTCAAAACATAATTTTTGAAAAATATAAGATAGAAGATAGAATTACAAAACAGTCTCAAAATTTTTATATAATTTTCATTTCAATCCCTAAATAATATGTATCTAGGGACCTGTTTGTAATTTTCTGAAAATATTGGGGTTCAATATATAATTTTTGTAAAATTTGTTATAGTTAAAATTACAAAATTGCTCCAAAAGAGTACAAAAGTGTTAATGAAGAATACCAAAGGGTATTCTATGAAAAAAAAAAAACCACAGAGTACCAAAGTGTCACTTTTTAAAATCACAGAGTACTAAAGTGAAATATAATCAAATTACGTGTATGTATAATTTACCTTAAAATATATGATAGAATTTAGTATGGCATGAAAAGTAGCGGAGGGATCGGAACTCGGAAGGAGAGATTAGGATCCGGATCCCCTGAATTTCCTTGTGCTGAATTTCTCCCTGCAGTTCGTTGTATTTGAGTCGTCCAATAGATCCGTCGTTCATTAGCTTGCCACGTCACCTCCTTTAACCGAAAATGACGTCGTTTTACATGTTTTTTTTCCCTTCTTGTTCATATCAGAAAACGCCGCAATTTAGGACCTCGGTGAAGAAGATTGGCCTCATCAACTGTTTAATCTTGTAGCTTGAATACCCACTTACACAGTACTCAATGTCTCAGCCAATTATTGCTCTTGAACACATGCATATTCTAGAAAACATGTTAAATTCTGAATATTTAGTTCTCTACTTTGATTCTTTTTGCTTTAGGAAGACAGGAGAAGTTTATAAACAATACAAGAAAATCATGAAAATAGATGATGACAGTTGGTCGCAGCTTGTTCGGTCCTAGAAGGAAAGCTCCTTTCAATGGTAGTTTTCTGGTTTTCGGCTGGAAGAGGCGAAAGGAATGTTTTCTGATCTGCGTGAAGAAGATGGAATGGGGTGGTTTTGAGTTGAAGGAGGTGACGTGGCAAGGTAATGAACGACGGATCTATTGGACGATTGAGATATAGGGAACTGCAGGAAGAAGTTCAGCACAAAGAAATTCAAGGGATCCGCATCGAAAATGGATCTTTTGGAGTTTCTTACTCTACATTTCTGGTAGAGTACGAGAGAGAAAGAAAGATAAAAGAAGAGAGAGAAAAAGGAAATTTGATTTTTGTATATTTTTATTTCATGAAATCTATATTTTTACTCTAACTCCACAAAAAATGTATGGGAAGAAACTCTAGAGGATCCAAATTCATCCGGATCCGAGAGGTTATAAAGTACAAATTGAATATAAGGTTTTTTTTATCCGATTGTCTAAAATACTCCACGATGCAATTCTAAGAAAAATATAGTTTTATGCGATAAAAATGACTTGCAAAAAGGGTGGCCAGATCGAGGATCCTATTTCTATTTAAAGGTTTTTCTTTTTCATATATGTTTTTCAATTTTCATCCACTGGGATAATTTAGATCCACTTTTAAGTAGACCAATTTTATGATATCCAGACTCACCCATATAATGGGCATGGGCGGTTCGGCTCGCAAGTTTTTGCCCATTTTGACAATATTATTCATTTTACAACTAAACAAACGAATTTAATTATATATATATATTTTAAATTTAAATTAATGAGTTTGAAATTATATGTTGCTCTTGAAAAGTTCTTTCTCTTAGCTAATGAGATGAAACTGCATCCCAAAAGTAAATTTGAGAATACTTCTAGGACTTTTCATTTTTAGTCCTTAATCTACCTTTGGGGTGTAGTTTATTAAGCTCATTTGTTAACTGTTTAAACTAGACATATGTAATTATCACATTCAGACTTGAAACGAGAAAATAAGATACTCATAAAAAATGACTTGTATTTTTTTATTAATCACATTTGAACTTGAAACAAGAGAAATATAATCACATTCAGTATTTTGGGACCAATTTAAGAAATTTTAAAAATAGGTAGAACCAATCTGAAACAAATGAAATATTTAGAATTTATTTTAAATCTACCCCATGCATTTGGGACCAATTTGAGGTTTTGGCCTTATAATTATTACAAAACCTTTCACACAAAAAAAGAAACATGCCTAAACATTTACTAAGTTTTAAACCCATGGTCCAAATTACTCTACAGGAACAAATTTGGAACGATAATAACTTCTAAAGACCAATAATTTAGTATTTCGTAAAAGTTTAGTCAAAGATTACAAAGTATACAAATTTGGTGTCAGGTCGTATGCGGACATAGCTATCTTTATTAAGGAAGCCTCGCCATCCAAATTATAAAAAGAACATATTCAACGAGATGTATAGTAGAACCATTTAGCAGGCAAGTATTCTGCTGATTAATTCATAAATCTGAGATATTTGATGTCACGTATACTCAGTAATCGCCGAATAGGTGGGATGTACTGACTTGTGAGTATTTGACTGACTAATTAGAAAAGGCACATAGTCTTATAAGTGATGAGCATTAGAAAGAATAAAAGTGATTCACAGTATGTAGGGTGGCTTCAAGCTAACAATTTTTATAATCAAAGAACAATGATTAATGTCTATATGTATATTCGGTGAAGAATGATTAAAATATAATAAAGCCAGTTAATTAACATATTAAATTGAGGAGGTAATCGTGGAATTAATGAGTAATGCGATCGTCACTTAGACAAACATTACGCAATGAGTGATTATAATGGAAGAATGAGGAAACTAATAAAACCAAAAGTTGAACTTATAAAGTTATAGTGCTCTAAGCTTTTAGAGCGTTAGTGCAAGCTTGTGTTGTCCTGTGCACGTTTGAAGATGGTCTTTAATTTCATCAACAAATAGTGAGAGTATAGCTGTATAGGGCATTGAATTAGAGTTGGGAATGAGAAGTCCAAAATGTCAACAGCGTAATCAGTGGTGTGACGACGAGAAGACAACAAAATAATCAAAACTCAAGTATAGCTACAATTCCTGGTAGAAGACGCATCACATTTCTTGGTCTACTGGGAAAACATATGTTGAATCTAATGGATTTGGGTGATACAGCAAAATATCTGATCGCTGAATTTTCAATATCCAAATTTCTTGGTCTAAAATCTAAATTAAAGAAGAAGTGAATGTAAAGTGACAACACTTGTGGACTTAATTAGACGGCTTACCTAGATATATTCGAGTAGACTACGAGACACATATGAAGAGGCGGTTTATGTAAATTCCTTTCTACGCAAACTTCGGATGCCATGAATATGCAACACTCAATGGTTGATAAATCATTTTCGCTGTAATAGGGAAGCTTTTGAGTTTAGACATGAATATCAGTACGGAAAGGTACAGCTCCCTAGGATCTCTCTCAAGTTAACCAATCCAAGACTCTGCTATAATTTTTTTTTTTTTTTTGCTCTTTCTTCTAAGGCGAGGGTTGTAACTTGATGACAGTATATATATTAATATATATCCCAAATGCCACAAAAAACTACAAGCCTTGAAGATGTTGGTCAGACAATTTAACCTTAGGGCCCAGCCCAAGAGTCCAGGAACGTGAGGCCATGCGCCCATGTCCAAGATCTTGGGTTTTTGGGTGAGAATTCATCTTCGCATGACGGTACAAATGTACAACTGAATCGCTTCTAAAAAACTAAAAATGTCCAAAAGCATAATCAGGTTTAAGGCTGTCTTAGGAAAAGGAGTAAGGGAAGAAAAACACATAAAATTTGTGTTTGAATATTTTAACGAGAATGGAGTAGAACAATCTCATTTTTTTGAGCCTCCAAATTGAGGGTTAAGGAGAGAATATACTCATTTATATTTTTTCAACAAAATAATTATATCCTAAAACTTTTAATAAAATGACAATTTTATCTCTTCTAAAATTTTATTTTACTCAATTACAGAGGCCATATTGGAAAGAATAACAATAAGTCATTCCATTCTATTCTAGGTAACTTCCAAATAAGATTAATGATAAACCATTCCATTCAACATTCCGTGACTATTGGAAAAATCTGAGAAGCCATGTCGCTCAATTGGAGATTGCAACGAGTGCTGAGAAATTGAACTTTTTAGTGAAATGTGGATAACTTTATGATGTACTTTCTGTTTTTACGAGAGAATTCAATTGCGAGTTATATGTACTATTTATGTTACAACTTTCTCATATATTAGACTAAAAAAATTATAATCCCTAATGTTGTTGGTTTGATATCAAAGTTTTTACATAGCAGACTCTTGTCCATAACTGGCAGGAAATTTTAGTTTTATTCTATTCGCCTGATCTTAGACAATTTGAATAATGTGCGCAAAAAAATGAATTGAACAATTTATGTTACATAAAGAAAAGGAAGAAAGGAAGAAGCCAATAGCAGAGTAGGTTCCAAGTTTCAACATAGGGAAAGACAAAGGAATCGAGTCAAGACTCCGAGGAAATTAAAACAAATTCCGAATCCAAGGAAAACAAGTTCTATAATGCAAAAGTCACTTTGTAAAAGATATTTAAGTAAACAAAATAGAAGTCCAAAAAAAGGGTAGGAATAAGAGTCCCTTGAGGACTACTCTGCGTGCACCTCCAACATCAGCACCATCAGCACCAGGTGTTGCTGCCAAGTCCAAAATAACTGTTAATTATATGAAGGGATAAAGCGGACATCGCCACATGTATAAATATAACATATGAAATGATATGATCACTTCTGTGCTTTAATTTATATTCCCAGACACACAATAAATATGGAAAATAATACTAATAATTAATAATCGATACTAATAAATATGAATTTGATTGTTTCCGAGATGTAAAAACAATCATGTCGAAGAAGAAGAAGAAGCATTTCTCAGTAGTAGCAACCCTCTGTTTCCTTTTCTTTTTAATTTGTCCGACAAAGTTCCAAATAACAAACATACATATATGTTGTTGGGTTTTTCTTTTCGTACATTTAACATATTAGGAGAGAAAGATATAGTGATAGGCATGTGTTGAGAATTGAGAGACTTCTTACCTGGGGGCTTCACCTCTATAGAAGTAGAAGAGGGAGCTGGAGCTAAAGCTGTGAAATTTCCAAACCAAGAAAAGAAAAAAAGAGATAAAATTAATAAAGCAGAATAAGAGATACAAAGAAATAAAAGAAGGAAGAAGAAGGAAAAGTAGGTACCGTAGGTAGTGTTGCAGAGTTGAGAGAAAGGGATATTGTTGAGAGAGCAAAGACGAGTGAGGCGTAGAGCATTAGTGATGTTGAGGCCTAAAGCTTGAAGAATAGAAGGATTTGTATACAAGTCGCAGAGGCAAGAGATGTCGTTGGTCACCAAATCTTTGAGGGGCTTGCAGCATGAGATAGGAGGAGGAGTGATAGAGTTTATGTAGTCTAAGCATGGAGCTAGCCCTATACTGCAACTAGGCACATATTGCCCCTCTCCCACCATCACCATCATCATCACCAAACCCATCATTAATAACATCTTCCTGCTTCCACTCATCTTTCTTCTTCTCTTCTTCTCACTTTACTTTTTTCCTATATATACATGTATATATGTTTCTTCCTCTTCTCATATATATATATGCTGCATCTCTTTCTCTTTCTCTTTTCATTTCATTTATTATTTATACAACTTTCACTGGTCAATGCCTTAATTATTCATCAAACACTACATACTACTGCTCACGTTCTTTGCATAATTAAAACCACTTATTACCACCAATGAATCCGTTTTTGTTCGTATACCGAAAATTGAATCTTCTCTTTTTTTTTTTTTTGAAGAAAAAACTGTTATTTATTTAAGATTCTTCTACACAATTTCTTCTTCTGCTTCTAACTTATATATATTAGTTAACGTCTTTATTACAAAAAAAAAAAAAGCCTCATAATTAATATTCGTGTACGTTTTTCAACTATAATTTCAATTACTTAAAATAATATACTCTCCACGAAGAATTTAATAAGTGTGTAAATTAAATAATCAAACGATTTAGTTGACTTGATTGCCCACTGATTAGAGAATATCAAGTAGTAGTATATAAAACTTTGGCAATACTGGTTTCCACGTAAATCTACTACTCTCTATTAACTTGATTTATGGATAGAACAAATTAAACCAATTAACCAAACATATACTTTTCGGATGCATTAATTCATCTAGTTAGCTATAGAATAACTTATCAAATGCAAGCATCTAATAAAAATCCAAGTCCAATTCTGAATTTGTAAGAGTAAGATCAGAAAATAGGTACAAGTGGAATCTTGTGCGGAGCAAACAGCTAATCATCGCATTCCAGCTTAAACTGCATAATCATATGAAGAGTAACCAACTCAACACCATATTTAAATATGCGTATATGACCATAACAATTTATTTATTGTAGATTCCTTTTTTTTTTCTCCTTTGCAAGGTACTAAATTAATCATGTTTCTGGCAAAATGATTGTCCCGGTCGTTGATCCTAACCTATCCACTTGAGTTCTTTCTTTTCTTGGAAAACGAACAAAAAAAGGAAGTTGACCTTTGATAATGTTCTAAAGGCCCTAAGATCATGCAAATATCGTGTCGACAGTATCAAAGAGTAGGTGACTCAATAATAAAAGAAAAGGACTGGAAAGCGGAAGATTATCATCCTTCACTCTTTAGCCTTTTATGGAATTATATATTACCGAATGATATAGCTCAATTTGTATACTGATCTTTGGACAGAAAGAAAATGTGACCAACTGACCATGGATAAGTGATGCAGGGAATCTACATATGGTGCCCACTGCCCAAGCTCTTCCTTCCATTGATTGAGAAGTGAATTAATTAATCCAGCTACCTATAGTAGTTTATCTAAATACCAATTAATTATTAATAAATGATTATAGAGTCAAAAAAGATTTTATTTGCCACATGCGTAGAGCCGTAGAGGCACCCTCGTCTCATATATTTATACTAAAGTTAGAATGGGAAAATGACATAATTCTTTTCTTTTAATCTTATAAATGACATATTTCAATTTGTTATGATTAAAATCATAAAATAACTCCAAAAATTTTAATTTTCGTTAATTTTCTAACGGAATTAAAGCTCAGAGTACTAAAGTGTTAACGAAAAATACCACGGGATACTAAAGTGTCACTTTTTAAACCAAATGGTACCAAAATGAAATATGACCTAATTTACCTTAAAATAGTCTATTATTCAAATAAACAATAGTCTACTCTGGGCCACAAAAAAATAATACAATAGTCTGCCCAAAGCCATATAGGAGCCTTGAATATTTAATGGGCCAGACCAATATCCATTAAGGTTGGAATGCTTTGGATTTGGGATGAAAGGCCCAGCTTACTGAGGGAGTACACAATTACAGAAGTACCCCTTGCGTCGTCACTCTTAACGGATGATGGCAATACACAGAAACATAATCTATTCCAGTTCCAGGCAAAACTGAAACTGAATGGTATAATAGTAGAATAGGAAGCCAGCGTCTATGGCTACCTTTAGCATTGGCATCGCTACAACAAGTCCCGCTGCTATTTCTACTACTAAGAGGCCCAAGTCCGCTCAATTCAGAACCAAAATTGTGTGTATTGGATGGGTAAAACACTAACCTCCTCTTCACTTCACTCTTATCTTCTCTTCTCTCAAATCAAACGCTCTGCTAACTCAAAATTGTTCACTTCGTTGTTCGAAGAAAGGACCCCGAAGGCATCCTTGGCCCACCCAAAACTGGCCATCTTGCTAGACTCGAGTTTAAGAGACGCCTCGAGAAGGATGCAGAAGCTCGCGAAGCCTTCGAGCGTCAAGTTCGCGAGGAGAAGGACCGCCGTGAAGCTCTTCGTCAAGTAATTTCATTCAATCTATGCTTTCTATCTCACTTTCTTCTTCCCACTTTCATCTCTTACTCATTCCATTTTGTAGTCTCGGATTGTTCCGGATACACCAGAAGAGCTTGTTGAGTACTTCCTTGACACTGAAGCTCAGGACATTGAGTTCGAGATTGCAAGAATGAAACCTAGGTACTCCCTTTCTTGAAGATTTGCTTTTCAATTATTGCTTACCTTTTGTCTTAGCTTATGCCATTGGTTAAAGTTCATTTTGGTCCTAAATGTATGCCTAATGTTCATTTTGGTCCATTATGTTTCAAAATGTTCAAATTGGTTCTAAATGTTTGCAAAATGTTTTATTTTGGTCCAAACTATTGAATATGGCTTGTTTCAAATTCAAATGTGACGAGTTTAGAGCTGCATATTATTCTTAAAGAGTACTTTATCTATTCAGTTGGGGCTGTCAGCAAACGAGGTCAAATCGGTCATAACCTCTCGTTTCATGGTCAAACAAGCAAAGTTATCATATCTCTCTCGTTTCAAATTCAAATGCGACGAATTTACAGCTACGAGTTCTTCTTAACACGTCTTTTGAACTTGAAACGAGAGACGAGAGAAATATGACCAAATTCAATAGTTTGGGACCAAAATGAAACATTTTACCAATATTTAGGACCAAAATGAATAATTTTTTCAACATTTAAGACCAATTTGAACATTTTGAAACATAATGGACCAAAATGAATATTAAGACATACATTTAGGACCAAATGACCCTTTGACGTATGCCATTTATACCACCACTGTGTGCATTCAGCCATTCACTAACATATGTGAACATTACATTCCCAAATATGAATTTTCCTTTGCAATTGCTACCACTTTCTTGTGAGCAAGCTGCTATGCTATATTGCTATGTATCTCATCATCTTAGTTTACTATATCCCCGTTCGTTCATTTTTTCAACAGGAAATGATCTGATTAGAGTATTACAAGAATTTTTTCTTCTTCCTTTCACTGATATAGCTGTCCCTGCGATTGACTCTTTTGTTATGCTACCTAAAAATTCGCCTCTAAGGCTGTAGTAACTTGTATCTGCAGATTGAATGAGGAGTTCTATTCACACCTGCAATTTGAGTTAGGACAACTTCGATTTGCTGTTTCAAAAACCGAGGTTCCATTTTTAGAATTATTTATATCTGAGTCCAATAGATTAGGCTAGCATTTCATGACACCTATGCGGATGGTTTCTGCAGGCCATGGAGGATAGATTGATTGAGTTGGAGGCTTTACAGAAAGCCTTACAGGAGGGAACAGGTTCGTTAGACTCTGACAAAAACAAAAAGAAAAACACACATTTTGCGACATGAACTCATGATCAACTTCTATGAGCTGATTCCTTCATTTTTCCTAAAACAGAAGCCTATGATAAGATGCAAGGTGAACTTATTAGAGCCAAGGCAAGCCTAACCAAAATCTTGACATCAAAAGATGTGAAAGCGACGGTATGCCTTGTTCACTCATTCTTTCAAGGGCTAATCTCATGGTCTTATTTGTAATTTAATTAGTTAGTGAAATTTCTATACCCTTATTGCAGATCCTAGAGATGGTTGAGAGCAATGAAATCGACAGATCCTTGTTGGCCCTTCTTGATGAAAACATAGCAAATGCACACATGGGTAACCAGGTAATAGCAATTGGCAATGCTTTTTCATCGAATTGGAATAATTTATGTTGGTGGCATTCTCTAGTTTCGAGCAAAATTGTCCCAACATCTCTCACCAATAGGACCGTACCCTTCCTTGTGCCGTTTCATGTCATATGACCTGAAAACAAAAGCTTCCTTCTTTGTACCTTTTCATGCACATGCTCAACACATGATTCTTATACTTGTGCACATTAAATAATAATTAAAAGGTAAAAACTGTCGGTTTTTATAATTCTATAAAATTGTCGGATAGTTATGATTTTCTTAAAGAGAAAGTGTCTAATACTAATAGGATACTGTCAGGTATCCGTCTGTGATCTGTCCAACAAAAATTCCATTAGGAAAGCATGAATATCCAAATAATAACGAGCCTGAGATTATCGAGAGTTCCTGGGAATGATCACATTCATTAAACGTGACTGTAACTTGTAGCTCACTTTATAACAGATGTGGAGACTATTGCTAGTAATTTGAATTACGAATTGACATTTTTGTATGTTATCCGAGTTGCAGAAACAAGCGGCAGAGTACATGGAGAAGCTTCGTGGAGCTCTTGTCAAGTACATTACAGTTTAGCGTTGTATGGTATAAATTACGTTTTCTCCTTCATCATAAGGATTTACTTTTATCCTTTGAACCGACTTTGCTGCAGACCATTATATTAAGTACAATATATTTGAAAAAAAAAAATAACCTACGATGATATGGTGGCTGAATTCATAACCGTGTGATGTAAACTTCGAAAATTTTATATATATATATATGGAAAGATGTACAGTTGGCAAGTCGATGGAGATTGAATTACGAACACAAATACTTGCCTGTATTTAATCTTAGTTAAATTCTTATCTGAGTGATTTTTAATGATCTCATTGAATTGTTGATGTTCCCCTGCATAAGCAAAATAAGATAGCCCAGCTTACAATGCTGTGTTTCCCTGTTTGATGACATTTTTATTATGGGACTGATGAGTTTAATAACGTGGATATAGCAAGAGCGAGAAGATATGTTAGAAATTGAAATTGCATCATAGTTTGCCTCTAACTCTTTCCCCTGCATTCTTTTCGTCTTTATTTCATCATCTAGCAAGAAATACTGATATATGAACTGGATTCATAATGCATATAGTAGGTAGCTGAAAGAAATTACCAGGACCAACCTATGGCCCCATGCGTAGAATAGATTACATGGAATAATGTGTCCAATTGCCTGGCGTTGTTTGAACAAGTTTCGCAAATTATATTTTCTTTGTTCCTTTGTTAGTTGAAAATTATCCAATTCCACAAGGCACATTGTGATCCTGTCCAACTTATAACAATGTTGGGGTAGGTAGACTTGCAAGGAAAAAAAATCCCATTTATTTTCTGGAGTGGAGAGTGGGGACGAGAGAGTTGAATTTTATCATCACGAAACTGTAATTTACTCTATAATTGTTTGATGGGTAGTTCATTTGACAAGCATCTGGAATCTCCTAAGGTTATCGCTGCTATGTTCATAAATTGACCCAAGGACTTTTCTTCTGGGTTTCGAGTAAAAACTGTAATCTGAATAGAAACACTCATAAGAACGGAGTTGGAATAAGATATAGACTTGTAATCCGTGTGCTATTAAGTTATACAGGAGTCATATTTATTCTGTATGATATAGAAGTGCCTTCTTATCTAGCTAGACTTCCATTTATAAATGTAAATGCTGTCTAGAATGTCAAAGCTCTGTCTAACAATCTATGCTTGTCTGCCAAATCTCTCGTAGCATTGTGCTTTTGTGCCAAATTCCATTCAAAATAGTCCATTCCGTACATAGACCGCAGATCAAGAATTCAAGATTAGGCAAAAAAAAAGCACACTACTAGATGCCATCCAGAATAAGATGGGGATGAAAATAAAGAACATTGGGAAGTGATTGTTTTGCCGTTTACCAGTAGAAGAAGACGTACTTTTAGAAGGGAAAGCCGAAAACCAATTTTATCAAAATAAACAGTCAATACTAAATACAGTAGGTCAAGGCATGTGACTGGTCTGTCCTGCTATTTTATATTTGACTGGTAAATACTAAATATAGAAAACAGGGGGCTTTGGACTTCCTATATAATTGATATCCGTATTCGCATAATTTACACTAATGAAAAGAGATTCGAACTAGAAAACAGTGAGGTTAAGGTCCGTATCTTTCTGTTGCATAAACATGGCAAGACTTGGGCTTTCTCTACTAGTGCTGCTAAATCTTGTCCTTCATATGTCTGGGTTGGCAGATTCCGCCATTGCCAGACAATCAAACCCAACAGATTTCATAAAATCTGTATGCAGGGCCACTCGCTACCCTGCTTTGTGTGTTCAAAGTCTGTCAGGATATGCAGGAGTGATAGGGCAGAGTGAGCAAAAACTAGCCATGATTGCTTTATCAGTGAGCATATCCAGGAGTCGATCGTGTGCATCATTTGTGAAGAAGGTACTGAAAGTAAAGGGGATTAAGAATAGAGAGTACAGAGCTGTACAAGACTGCATAGAGAACATGGGTGATAGTGTGGATCGTCTTAGCCAATCGGCGAGGGAGTTAGGCCATGTGGGTGAGTCCTCGAGTGGTGAGTTCCTATGGCATATGAGCAATGTTCAGACTTGGGTTAGTGCAGCTCTTACGGACCAAAACACTTGTCTTGACGGCTTTGCATCTCCAGGCATGGATGGAACCCTCAAGACTACCATTACACGTACTGTCCTCCCTGTTTCTCAACTCACCAGTAATGCTCTTGCTTTCGTTAATCGCTTTGCCTCAACCCACTGACTGTTTAATTTGTTTCTACTGTATGTTCCTGTATCCTAGTTTTCACAGAGCTCTGCTTTATCTTTTGTATCATACATGTTGTTTGTTTGTTTGTGTGATGGCTTCTTTGTAATTTGTGTGTCCTCTCCTCTCTTTCGTTTTATATTTATGCTAAACTGATTGACTTTGACACCTAATGGCTAATGTGCAATTGCGTATTTCCAACCTCCATTTCCCTAATTTCTTACTGTTACATGAAAGATGAAATGGTACAACCAAAATATGGTCGATTGGTTTTAGATGCTGTGAGTCTCTTTCGTTTTCCTTCAGTAATATGAATCATCTGCAGATTTTCTATACAATTCTCTATATCCCGTGTTTACTTTGGGTTTAGATGTGGCCATAACATAAGTAACAGCAGCAGAACCAGAAGACAGTTTCGCTGAAGACCCAGAAAACGACAAAGAAGATAAACAAATAGATCAATTTCTAGTGATCTTCTCATGGTGTTTTTTTTTT
>QANZ01008269.1:0-25338 GCA_003254925.1 Chamaecrista fasciculata
GTGGACTTCTCAAAATCGCGAATACGATAAGTCACCGATCAAAATTAGGTAAACACCTTTTCTTATCTGGTATAAACATAGTTAGTGGATCCTGGAAGGAATCACAGAGTTAGCCTTTTAGTTTTATTTGCGTTTTAGTCCAAAATTTTTAATTTTCTTCCACTGCGCTCCCTCTGTGATTTCCCAACACTCGGTGCATAGAGATGCATGCACTAGATGCTGGTACGAGAGTCATGGTGCAATTACGTAAGGGGTTACGAGTTGCTGGACATGACCCGGAGAGTTCTGCATGGGTTTAGTCATCAGCTTCCCTCTCCTGTACACCTGTCACGACGCCTTAGACCTGAGGTCATCATTATTCCGGCGTTGCAGTTGTTAGACTTAGGCTTAGCCTAACGCTGCCTGTAATAGGGTCGTCATAAGGGCTAAGTACGGGTCTGGTTGATTGCCGTGTTGAGGAATGTGGATTGGCCAAAATGGGATTTTGTCTCTCATTAAATGAGAGATATCTAACTGGCACCTTCGATGAGTCTGTCCAGGAAATGCGTGGCCACGCTGGAAAATGGGACTTACTCAGGGAATCGAGAAAGTTGAGGTTTGGATTATGGATGACTTTCCTGTGCCTAATCCATGACCAAGATATCGTGTGACAATAGGGTCTTTGACAAGGTGGTACTAAGGTTAAGTCGGTTTTGGTAAAAACGATAACTCATGTGTTTTGGGTAGTCGTGATGGCTTGCTAGAGTCCGCTCACGACTTGTAAGTCATGGAGATGACTTACTGCCAACTTCACGTGGGGCCTGCTGGGTCACACACGAGCAGGAACATGACACCGTTTAAAAGGGACACGAATTAGGGTTAATTCGTGGGTCACTCCGGTGGCACAATTTAAGACACAGAGGAAATGTCTGGGACATTAGGTCTTGTCTAAATTTATCTACAGTTGTGAAGTATTTAAATTTGTGAGACAAATTTAAATATAATAATTGTTAAATGATTATTGGGATTAATTATTTACAATTAAAATATTAAGGAAACATAATTCAGATAATGTTCCTAAGAGTTAAGAAATTATTGAATTATAAAATTCCCTAATATTGGAGCATGAGGGTGTCGCATCTTTTGATGATTTTATTAATAAAAATTATTTTATTAATTTAAGTCATGAATTTGAATTCAAAAGATTTGATGGAGATATCAAAAGATTTGAATTCAAATTGATTTGGTGAGATCTCAAATCAGGATCTTTGGAGAATCATGACTTCCTAAGAGTTAGGAAGGTTTTTGATTTATAAAATTCCAAAGATAATTAGAGCAATATGGCGCCATCTTAGAGTATCTTTTGGGGAGATTTGATCTTTCATTTGATTCTCTAAGATTACGATTTGAATTTAAATTTAATATTATGGTAATATTATAATTTGAAATTCAATTCATGAAAGTCATTATTATTATAATTTAGAATTATAATAATGCTCTAAAATTAATTATAAAAAACCCTAGGGCTAGGCGCCTAGGTTAAGCAACCATATGAGAGAGAATTCATGTGTGCAATTTTCATCCTCCTTGTTGAGAGAGATAGAAAAATCGCCTCCTTCAAAACCCTAGCTTCCAAGTGAGGTTTTTATTTGGTTCTCAAGAGTTGAGAGGGTAAAATCGAATTGGCCTAAGAGTTAGGCAATTCGATTTGTGGTTGCCAAATTAGGGTTTGTGAGAGAAGGAAAAACAAGAAGAGTTCTTGTGGGGAATTCTCATGCGCCACCTTTTGGAGTTTGAATCAAGAAGGAGTTCTTGATTTCAAACACACTGTAGATTGGTCCCTAGTTCTTTTGGAGAAAAGAACTGAAGGCTAGCATCTTGGTGCCCGAAGAAACTGTTCGTGTGGATTACTGGCAGAGGGAGGATGCTAAGAGTGGGCTCCTTGGACATGCCTTGTTCAACCAACCGATTGAAACTCGTGAGGTATACCACTATTTTAACAGGTTTTAAATTCTACTAGCGGATCCGTTCGGGAATTTTAGGACCTGGCGTGTTTTATTTTTAATTTTATATTTGCTTCCGCTGCGTTAGGCGCCTAGAATTCCCAACAATACCACTATCTAAAAGTTTTAAATTCTACTAGCGGATTCGTTCGGGAATTTTAGGACCTGGGGTGTTTTATTTTAATTTTATATTTGCTTCCGCTGCGTTAGGCACCTAGAATTCCCAACAGGAGGATCTTTAAGGGAGATTTGATCTCTCATTTGATTCTCTAAGATTACGATTTGAATGTAAATTAAATATTATAGTAATATTATAATTTGAAATTCAATTCATGAAGCCATATTAATATGATTATGGAATTATAATAATGCTCTTAAAATAATTATTAAAAACCCTAGGCTAGGCGCCTAGGGGAGAGAGTGAGATTCATTGTGGTTTTGTCTTCCTCCTTGTAGAGAGAGAAGAGAAAAATCGCCATTCTCAAGAACAAACCCTAGCTCTTCCAAGTGTGAGATTTTTTGGGCTCTCAAGAGTTGAGAGAGGAGAAATCGAGTTTGCCTAAGGAGTTAGGAAATTCGATTTGAGGTTACTAAAATTAGGGTTTGTGAGAGAAGGAAAAACAAGAAGGAGTTCTTGTGGGGTTTCCTTCTGTGCGCCACCTTGTTGATGAATCAAGAAGGAGTTCTTGAGTTCATACACAGTAGATTGGTCCCTGGTTCTTTTTGAGAAAAGAACGGAAGGCTAGCACCTTGGTGCCCGAGAAACTGTTCGTGTGGATCACCGTTAAAGGGAGAACGCTGAGAGTGGACTCCTTGCACACGCCTTGTACAACCAACCGATTGAAACTCGTGAGGTATACCACTATCTTAAAAGTTTTAAATTCTGCTAGCGGATCCATTCGGGAATTTTAGGACTTGGCACGTTTTATTTTTAAATTTTATATTTGCTTCCGCTGCGTTAGGCGCCTAGAATTCCCAAATGTGGTATCAGAGCCACGCTAGTTCTAGGATTTAAAACTGTTTATGTGTACATATGATGTATGGTATGTGTGTTTACCGCTTTCAATCACCGTTTTTGGTTTTACAAAGAAATCCACCGAACGTTTTTCTTAAAAACTCAATCTACAGAAAAAGGTGCAAATTATATGTATATGATACATATAGAATCGATTGGATCAATTGAAAAATTTTCTTGAGTGTTTTAGGCCAAAGTCGAAAATCCTTTATAATTACAGTTAAAAGTGTTTTAATTATAATATTATAGAGGTGGCTGAAAATTTATTAAAATTATGAATTTCAAAATTTTTAGGTCAATAATTTAAATTCTTGAATGTGATTCCTGAATTTTATAATTATTGATAAAAGGTCTAATCTCAAGAAAAGGCATGTTAAAATTGCACAGACCCTAAATTAAACACAATTTAAAAATGGTTTTTAATATGTGTTGTATGCCGTGTTTGACATAATTGTATGAATTGTTCATATTTGAATTGTGTGGTGTTGGATATGGCTCTAGGAGGTTTATTTCGGTGAATACGGCCTGCGAGTCGTCTCCCTACTCTTATGTAAAATTTACTTTCAGTTTATACCTCAATGTAACTGGGGTTTATTCACGTGTAATTTTATTTTTTCTTTTTAGAAAAGTTCTCTCATTGGCTTGGGAGAATTCTAGGGTAGATGGGCCATATCTAAGCACGGTGTTTGTTTTACATTTAGTTGTATGTGATGCGCTAGATGTATGTTTAGGGTGCGAAATTTTAACATGCTATTTATATATCGCGCTACAACCACGTATACGATACGAGCGTGGGGTTTTGTATACGATACAAAATCCGGGCACATGTTTATATGTATGAGATACATGGGGTAATAAACATGTGGCATGACTCGTTTAATTTTAAAAGGAGTTTTAAGATTAAACTATAAAACATAACCTTTTATTAAAAATCAAACCCTTTTAGAGAATCTTAAGTTTTTAATGCCGCCGCTAAAACGCCCTGTCAAAATCTTGTTCATCGTGGAGCGGTGATCGCCTACGCGAAACGTATCTGCCTTGACCTTGAGGAGACACGGGTGAATGGGAGTTTCAACACGACGCCCATTGAAATCTTGGTTCTTTGAATTCGGTGATCGCCTACGCGACACGTATTGCAGTTGAGCCTTGACGATATGGGGTTAGCCTTCGGCCTCGTTGTTTTGAACCTAGCCATTCACATGTTTTACCGTGTGACTTAATGGGGTTATCAAAATGGTTTTGGACCTCAAGGCATTAGATGGGATAAACATGCCATAATAAGTATCATGAGATGATACAGTCCCATAAGGATCTAAGAGTCACATAGAGATGTGATTGGTAAGGAGTTACCTACCTAAATAACCAAAGGGTGCATGATCGCCTACGCGACGGTAAACTTTGGTGAAATATGGGTCTTAGTAACAAAAAATAAATTTTACTGGGTTTTATAAAATGGTGGATATATATATTTCTGCTAATTAAACTTTTCATATCTTAGTAGTAGAATCAATGGCAACAAACAATAGTTCATCTATCACTGCGATCTGTCCTTGAGAAGGACAAGTTGTCTGGAACAAAATTCCTTAACTGGTATCGTAATTGAGAATTGTTCTCACCCAACGAAGGAAGCTGTTGACTTCTTTGACTGGTTTTGTAATTTGAGAATTGTTCTCACCCAACCAAGGAAATTTTGTGTCCTAGAAATCCCTCCCCTGAAGAGCATGCCAAGGACGCTCCAAGAGCTCAAAGAACTGCTTGGAGAAGCACTTTAATGACTCTGTGGACGTTGCTTGCCTGATGCTAGCCACGATAGTTCAAAGAGTTGAACACGGAAATACTGTTGGTTGTTGAGATGGTCACACATCTCAAGGAAACATTCCAGAATCAAAGGAAAGGGAAGGGCAAAGGAAAGAGGAAAGGAGACGCCGAGTTTGGTGGGACCAAGCCAGCGGCTGAGCCTGACCCACTACCTACCAAGAAGGCAAGGTCTTCAAAGGATGCGATTTGCCTTTTGAGAAATTGCAAATTGTACTTGGAAGATCAAAAGAATAAAAGGAGAGATAAGATCTCTACTTCTGGTATCTTCGTTATAGACGTTCACTTGTCTACTATAACCGCTTGGGTATTAGATACAGCATGTGGTTTTCACATTTGATGTGAAGGGTCTTAGAGACAGTAGAAAGCTGGACAGAAGTGAGATGGACCTACGAGTAGGCAATAGAGCAAGGGTTGCTTCTGTTGCTGTGGGACCATGCGAACTTGTTTTGCCCTCTAGGCTTATTTTATTGTTATCATGTACCTTCTTTAAGGTTCAAACAATGCTTCTCTTTCTTATTTGATAAGGAAGGTTTTGCATGTGTTAACTAAAAAGAATGATGTTCGATTTATGAAGATGATGTTTATTTGCTTATGTGATTTGCGAGATAAACATTACGTCTTGAAATTGGAACAACAACACGATGACAAAATCTATAACACCGATACGAAAAGGATTGAGATTAGCGAATCTAATCCTATATACCTTTGGCATTGTCGTTTAGGCCATATAAACGCGAAACGCCTAGAGAAGCTCCATAGAGATGGACTTCTAAGCTCATTTGATTTTGAATCATATGATGCTTGCGAATCTTGTTTACTTGGAAAAATGACAAAGGCGCCTTTCCCTGGCCACAGTGAGAGGGCATTGAACTTATTGGGGATCATACATAGTGATGTATGTGGACCCATGAGTACCCAAGCTAGAGGTTGTTACTCTTACTAACTGCTTCAATAGGTTTGACTACTGCTACCTATTAAAGCATAAGTCGGAGTCTTTTGAAATAGAGATTTCAAAGTGAAGTAGAGAACTAACTTGACAAAAAAATCAAAGTCCTTCGATCCGATCGAGAAGACGAGTATTTGAGTCAAGAATTTGTTGATCATCTTAGAAGCTGTGAGATGGTCTCACGACTTACCCCTTCTGAAACCTCATGGTGGGATGGTGTTTCCGAGAGGAGGAGTCGAACCCTATTAGATATGGTTCGATCTATGATGAGTCAAACTGATCTTCCGCCATCCTTTTGAGGATATGCTTTAGAAGCTGCTGCGTTCACACTTAACCGTGTTCCGTCTAAGGCAGTTGAGAAGACACCATATGAGATATGGAGTGGGAAGAGTCCCATAGTGTCTTATCTCAAAATTTGGGGATGTGAAGTTTACGTTAAGCAAACGATAAACTATCTCCCAAAAGGCTCTTGTAGGGTACCCCAAGGAAACGAGGGGATACTATGTTTACTGCCCAACTGACAACAAAGTGTTTGTAGTCAGAAGTGGATTCTTCTTAGAGAAGGATCTAGTTTCCAAAAGAAACAGTGGGAGTAAGGTAGATCTTGAAGGAGGCGCAGACGGAAACTAGAGAAGAACCACAAGGCGTTGTGGAAGCTCCTCTAATAACACAAGGACAACGAAGTTCTGATAGAACACGTTCTCAACCTCAAAGATGTGGATCTTTGGTCATTGAGAACAAGGATGTGTTGCTCATAGGAGCGTGGTAAGCCTACCACCTATCAAGAAGCTATCGTGGATCCCAACTCTGAGAAATGGGTTGAAGCCATGAAGGCTAAGATGTAGTCCATGTATGACAACAAGGTATGGACCTTGGTCGCTCCACCCGAAGGGGTAAAACCCGCAGGGTGCAAGTGGGTTTTCAAGGATAAAACAAACATGGATGGCAACGTCAATGTCTTCAAGGCGAGGCTAGTTGCAAAAGGGTTTACGCAACGTCATGGGATGACGAAACGTTCTCGCCTGTTGCAATGGCCAAGGCCATTAGGATCCTCCTTGCCATAGTCGCATATTATGACTATGAGATATGGCAAATGGATGTCAAAACAGCATTCCTTAGTGGAAGGCTGCCCGAGGATGTGTACGTGACACAACCTGAGGGGTTTGTATGTCCAGAGGAACCAGGAAAGGTGTGCAAGCTTCGAAAATCCATTTATGGATTGAAGCGAGCATCACGGAGTTGGAATCATCGTTTTGATGAGGTAGTCAAAAGAGTTTGGTTTCTTACAAAACGCTGACGAACCTTGTGTTTACAAGAAGGTTAGTGGGAGCACAATTGTGTTCTTGGTGCTATATGTCAATGACATATTGCTCATTGGAAATAATGTTCCAACCTTAGAGATTGTGAATCTTGGTTGTGAAAACCTTTTTCAATGAAGGACTTAGGAGAAGCTGCCTATATTCTAGACATTAAGATCTATAGAGATAGATCTTGTAGGCTTCTTGGGTTGAGTCAAAGTATGTACTTGGATGAGGTACTGAAGGGGTTCAATATGCAAGACTCCAAGAAGGGATTCATACCGATGAATCAAGGATTGACCCTGAGCAAGAAACAGTGTCCCAAGACACTTGTTGAGCAAGGGCGCATGAGTGGCATCTCTTATGCTTCGGCAATAGGATCCATCATGCTGTGTACTCGACCCGATGTGTCGTTTGCCCTGAGCGTGACAAGCCGGTTCCAACGAGACCCTGGTGAGTATCATTGACCGCTGTCATAAGCATCCTTGAGTACTTAGGAAGAACTAAGGATGAAATCTTGGTTTATGGTGGAACTGATGTGTAAGGGGTTACACAGGTGCCCGTTTTCCAAAACCTACCAAGATAAATTTAAATCGCAGTATGGATACGTGTTTCTCCTGAACGGTGGCATCGTGAGTTGGAAAGAGTTCCAAGCAGAGCACGATTGCTGATTCTACAACAAAGGGTTGGTCGCGTGGAGACGCAGACCGTAAAAACTAGTGTCTGGAGTATGCTTGGTGGTCACCCTGTGGAGACAAGAAGACACCAAACGGGAAAGGGTTCCCCACTGATGTTGCGACAGTGAAATATACTCAGACATGATCACCTACAGATGGTGATATCAAGATATGTAAAGTAGCAGACGAGGATGATGTTGCCAGTCCTCTTACGAGATCCCTAGCACAGGTCTTACATGAGCATCATGTAATGTCAAATGGAGATTAGACACATTAATGGATGGTCCTAGTGTAGGAACAGTTTGATTAATGATTGTACCTAGTGCAAGTGGGAGTCTATTGGAGATTGTGCCCTAGGGCCAATCATTTTATAAATATGTTTTGAACATATTGATTAATTTATGGAGATAAATTAATGGTTATCATATTATTAGCAATGTTTATTATGATAACAGTCCGTGATTAATTATGAGATAATTAATCCAAATTTGTCCATGGTCGATTGTTTTCGTGGGAACGAAAATGAACTAAGACCAGCATGACCTCGGTGCATAGAGATGCATGCACTAGATGCTGGAACGAGAGTCATGGTGCAATTACGTAAGGGGTTATGAGTTGCTGGACTGACCCGGAGAGTCCTGCATGGGTTTAGTCATCAGCTTGCCTCTCCTGTACGCCTGTCACGACGCCTTAGACCTGAGGTCATCATTATTCCGGCGTTGCAGTCGTCAGACTTTGGCCTAGTCTAACGTTGCCCGTAGCAGGGTAGCCATAAGGGCGAGGTACGGGTTTGGTTGATTGCCGTGCTGAGGAATGTGGATTGGCCAAGATGGGATTTTGTCCCTCATTAACATGAGAGATATCTAACTGGCGCCCTCGATGAGTCTGTCCAGGAAATGCGTGGCCACGCTAGGAAATGGGACTTACTCAAGAAATCGAGAAAGTTGAGGTTTGGATTATGGATGACTTTCCTGTGCCTAATCCATGACCAAGATATCCTGTGACAATAGGGTCTATGACAAGGTGGTACTAAGGTTAAGTCGGTTTTGGTAAAAACGGTAACTCACGTGTTTTGGGTAGTCGTGATGGCTTGCTAGAGTCCACTCACGACTTGTAGGTCATGGGGATGGCTTGCTGCCAACTTCACGTGGGGCCTGCTGGGTCACACATGAGCAGGATCAGGACACCGTTTAAAGGGACACGAATTAGGGTTAATTCGTGGGNGTGAGATCTCAACTCAGGATCTTTGGAGAATCATGAATTCCTAAGAGTTAGGAATGTTTTTTATTTATAAAATTCCATAGAGAAAATAAGGGAGCATGGCGCCATCTTGGAGGATCTTTAAGGGAGATTTGATCTCTCATTTGATTCTCTAAGATTACGATTTGAATTTAAATTAAATATTATAGTAATATTATAATTTGAAATTCAATTCATGAAGCCATATTATTATGATTATGGAATTATAATAATGCTCTTAAAATAATTATTAAAAACCCTAGGCTAGGCGCCTAGGGGAGAGAGTGAGATTCATTGTGGTTTTGTCTTCCTCCTTGTAGAGAGAAAAGAGAAAAATCGCCATTCTCAAGAACAAACCCTAGCTCTTCCAAGTGTGAGAATTTTTGGGCTCTCAAGAGTTGAGAGAGGAAAAATCGAGTTTGCCTAAGGAGTTAGGAAATTCGATTTGAGGTTACCAAAATTAGGGTTTGTGAGAGAAGGAAAAACAAGAAGGAGTTTTTGCGGGGTCTCCTTCTGTGCGCCACCTTGTTGATGAATCAAGAAGGAGTTCTTGAGTTCATACACTATAGATTGGTCCCTGGTTCTTTTGGAGAAAAGAACGGAAGGCTAGCACCTTGGTGCCCGAGAAACTGTTCGTGTGGATCACCGGCAGAGGAAGAATGCTGAGAGTGGACTCCTTGCACACGCCTTATACAACCAACCGATTGAAACTCGTGAGATATACCACTATCTTAAAAGTTTTAAATTCTGCTAGCGGATCCGTTCGGGAATTTTAGGAGTTGGCGCGTTTTATTTTTAAATTTTATATTTGCTTCCGCTGCGTTAGGCGCCTAGAATTCCCAACACAAGCAACCAATTAAAATGGACTCCAAAAGTCCATCACCTTTAGGCAGAAAGACTTTAATCCAAGTTACCAACTAGTTGCCCCATGAAACCCAAAATAACCCATATAAGCACCCCCTTTGAGTAAGTGACATATACATATCAATTTAAATGTCAAGCATATCTCATTTAATTCGTCAAAATAACTATTGACAATTAGATATCAATGACTTGTTGTCCAGATTTCTATATAACAAGCAATTAATTTTCAATAGAGTCCAAAAATTCAACACCTTTGGGCAGAAGAATTTTCATCCATCACAATTTACTATTTATGTATAACAAGCAATTAATTTTCAATAGAATCCAACAATTCATCACCTTTGGGCTAAAGAATTTTCATCCATCACAATTTACAATTTATGTGTAACAAGCAATTAATTTTCAATAGACTTCAAAAATTCATCACCTTCGGGCAGAAGAATTTTCATCCATCACAATTAACTGATCCATGTTACTCAAAACAATCTATATATAATTACCCCATTCGGGTGAGTAAAACACACAGATTGAATTACACCAAGAATATCATCCTCAAAATTTAACCAAAGCAAACATTAATTCAATATGAAAATGGCATAAAAAACACCCAATCATGTCATTAACAAGCTTCCAATATGAGAAAAGGTATTGCCTATTTAATCCTTTTAAACTCATTAATTTTAACAAATTAAATCAAGAGAGTACAATATGCAAACATCATATTCAAGGAGAGTGACATATCTCTAAAGTCATAATTAATTGCAATATAATTATCCAAATTTTAAAAATTTCCAAAATATCCATTTAATAGTCATATTTTACAGTATACGATCATGATCTCATAAAATATACGATAAATATCAAATAATTTCCAAAAATTACAAAATTGCCCCAATTATTTTTAAAATATTTTATTTTATTTTCTGGAAAAAATTGGGGACATGGGGCCCACTTTGTAGACCCCACGCGTCGTATACTGCGCGTGGGCGTCGTCCAGGCGCACTGTGCATCTTCTTCCCAGCAAAAAACTTGCAGCACCGCGAGGTTTGACAGAAACAGTGATTTGAGGCTTCAAATTTGGTCATTTGAGGAGGTTTTGATCGGTTTTAAATGACAAAATCGATTTTTTATATCTCGAATCAGATAATAGTGAGATCAATTGAACAAAATGAAGAAAAAAAAACGAATTAAAACAAGAACTTAAAGAATCTCCAGTTTTCCAAACCTCCATTGACACCAAGTGTAAAGCTTCAAATCCATCCTTTTAGGGAGTTTTAGTCCTATTTAAATGACGGGATCAATTTCTTAAGGTTCGAATTAGATGATAGTGAAATCAATCGATCAAAACAAACCAAAAACCGATTAAACTAGAAAATCGAAATCGACGGTTTCAAAAATTTCAAAAAACTCCATGGACATTTTTGAAGTTAACCCAGAAAACAAAATCAAGATCCATAGCGAAAACTTGATTTCAATATAAACAAATCAATCAAGCCCTAATTTAAGCCTTGAAAGAATTTATCGAAATCACGCACTATTATAATCTAATAACAATTTAACAGATCATAATTAACATATATTTTAGGGTTTTAGATTAAAACTAACCAGACTCTGATACCAAATGTTGGAATTTTCTAATTCCGTGTTTAGTCAATGGATCATAGGTATAATCTAAAACACTCTAATAAATCAATAAATAATAATACGTATCGAAATATTAGGGATGTGATCAAACGTTCACGTAGAGGCTAGTCTTCCTCTCTTTATCAACATCAAATGATTGCCCTAATGGGGAGGCTAGGTCAAAAGTTAATTAGAGAGGGGATTCAACCCTGTATTTATAGAGAGAAGTTATCGACCCATCATGGATAGTCAGCTCATTAGCACAACACTAATTACATTGCATCATTATTAGGCCCAAGGCCAATTCAAAAGGGTGAGACCAAAACCTAATTTAGTCACAATTATTCAAAATGTATCATGGTCCTTGTTGGGCTTTACATTCAACCAGTATTTTAAATAAAACAAAATCATAATTAATTAAGCCCAAATAAAATAATTCCAACATCTCCTTTAAAAGGGAAATAAATATAAAAACAGTAATGGAAGTCTTTTTCAAAAGGAAATCTTTTGTGAAGATATTATCATCCTATGACATTATTTTTCTCTCAAAATGTGCTTTTATAAACTTGATTTGATTAGCCTTTTTCAAAAATAAACTCGTTTGTAAAATAGGCTTTTCAGAAGTGCTTTCCGAAAATGGTCATTTCCAAAATAAATGTGTGATTTTAAAGAGGAGATTTTTCACAAAATAATCTTCCCCAAAATAAGATCATCCAAAAAAAAAAAAAATTCCACTCTAGATATTTTTTCGTTTATTAACACAAAAAGGGTTTGAGTTTTAAAAAAAAAAGCATTTTGCAAAAAAAAAAAGAAACCCAAAATATCTTAAAATATAAATGAAAAACCCTTCTCAAGGTGAAATTTATTACTTTGGGCAATAGGAAAGTATGGTATCATATTCAGACAATAATTATTTGGGGCAGCTCTTAGTAATAATTTTTTTATAAAGAACCAAATATTGCCAAAAATTAAAACCATGTCATCGATAATGAGAAGCGAATCTTCCACAATCGAATTGTCAACTTTGATCTTCAAGTTCAACCCATGTTCACACGGGGAATCTAAAGGGTCTGCATATATGCCATACACCCAAACACTAAAGTAACCGTGCAACTTTGATAATAGGCCTTAAGACAGCGCCCTATGGTAGGACGCCCCTTAGAGCGCATTTCCTACCAAGACATCACGTCAGCGTATTTTCTCATGAAGATGATATGATATGATATTGATCACAATCAAAGTATCTGTCAAAGATACACCGCCGCAATCAGGAAATAGTGATTCACTTATCCTTAATGGGCAAAACAATATCTTCCTACATTAAATATGAAAGATTACGATTCACCTCCGATATCACGGGCAGATATCTCTCCTACAATCAAAGGAGTTTCCTAAAATGGATTCTCCCCAACGAACCTATAAATACAAGATGATAACCCTAAGAGAAGGTACGCTACTTACTCACGCTATCTCATATTCTCCTCTCTTATTACCCAATACTAACTTAAGCTTCAGAGGTGAATCAAAGGAGAAACCCCCTATGGTTCATTATCTTGCAGGAAAATCTTACGGTGAACCAGGAGACGACCCTCGGCCAAATCCTAGTTCATCATTTTGTTTAACTAAAATTGCAAATAAAATTCATACTAATTCATAAAGCTAAAATACACAAAATCTTCTTCAATTTTATTTTTTTGTAGAAAAGATTTTTTTAAGTTTGACAAATGAAAAAAGAATCAAAGAATTACTAAACTTTTATTTTACACAAAATAAAATTTATTTAGGTTTTGAAAAGTGACCAAAGACTCGTTAAACCTTTAATTTTGTGTAAGACTATATTTTCGTAAAGTTTTGGTCAATGAGAAATTTAAAGGCAATGATAAAATAAGAAAAAGATGATTTATTGATAAAAAAAATTAATAAATTAAATTTTTTTTTATACAAAATGAAATGTCTAAAATTTTTTATTACTTTTTAAGGTGCAGAAACTTTCTGCACAATGACTAAAATTTCAAAAGAAAAAATGTGTATCGCACTCATTAATTTTTCACATTACATTTAAGATAATTAGAACTATTTAATTATTTCATATCAAAACTCTTAAATTTCACAATAGTATATATAAGATTTCAGAACTATTTTAATAAGTTCAAGGGCATTTAAATAAAGTTTTAATAAATTAAACTAATATTTCTTTTATAGTTAATACTTCAGTTTAATTTCACCATCAACTAGTGAGTCACGAATCAAAAGTAACCTATATAATTCAAGTTCTAATTAGTCAAATAAATCAATTGATAATTATCTAATATATTAGAGCACAAACCCACCCACTAAACATGCTTCAAATTTGTAAATGGAGTCATTAGGAATAGGATGCTCTTTAATTAACTTTCTTACAAATAATCATAAAGGGATTGAGACAAGAATTCCATTAGCAAGGAAGAAAGGGAACGCTAACACCACTAATGTCTATCCCATTACTATTAGCAAATTGAGTATGGTTTTGAACAATCACCAGCTAAAGCTGATGGATTGAAAATGCAGATTCTCAGCTAAACCAGACGAGCAAATGGCTGCAACCTCCTGCCTCATCTTCTTAGGACCAGAAACAAAAACTCCCACACTTGACTCTTTATGCTCAAGTATCATGGCTGCAACAAGAAAAGACTTGTGGTTATGTTTCACATTTTGTAATGAAGAGATTGTTAGATACATCTGATTTCAAAATAATAAATTGATCAATTCATTCACAAAAGAGTAAACTATCTATTTCACCCTTGAATTATGTGAGTGTCGTTATTTTAGTACTTGAATTTTTGGAGTATTTGATTTAGTCCCCCAAAAGTTATAAGTTATAACTCTAAGGACTAAGTTGCACATTGTTAGGATGTTCATGGAGGGATTAACTTGTAATGAATCATGAATTTTCTAGGACTAAGCAAATATTTCAAAAGATTAGGGACTAAAATGACAATGTCCATATAATATAAGGACTAGAATGTGATTTTGTTCATCGTAAAAAGACTTAGACTACTAATTGTGTGAAGTAACTTACTTTTCAGGTCCGGTCTTTTCCCATAATTCACATTGGTAGCTTGAACAAGGGACCTGTATGGAAGGCTTTCTAAGTCTGTGTGTGCATTACTATAAGCCATTGGTCCAGCTGGTGAAGCAAATTGCGATGACCCTTCCATGTTTAGAACCTTCATTGCTTCTTTCAAATTTTGTTTCTTGTTTAAAAGAATAGCTACACTAGCAGTTATGGCTATAGACACACATATCACTAACATGTTCAAGAGTGACCTCAAAGGATATGAGAATATTTTATTCGTGTTGTGGTCAATAGGGAAAATGTAGCAACGAGTTATGATCCCAATAATGATGAGAAAAAGCATCAAAGATGACAAGATGATGGCACCAAGCCAGAGCCAATGGTTAGGACCCAACATAGCCGATATGGGTGCATCAGTTGCATGTGGCTTGAACCATATGGTTCGAGGGTTATTATTACAGTTTAGGCTATTTGGTTTGGCCTCTTTTTCTCTTGTAATGTAAGCATGAATTTGAAGTTGAAGGTTCATGTTGTAAATGTTAGAGGGACTGCCATCGATAGGAAGGATGAGGTCTAACATTGAGAGGCAAGAAGAGTTCTTGAATGTACAAATCAACACAACTTTTGGGGTTGTGCATTTAAGTGTTGTAGTAAGATATAATAGCTCTTTGATGATAGAGATAAAAGGAGTTATGCCACTGCCTCCACTCACCATCACAAGAGTGTCATGCCTGCATGTTGATGTTCAGGAGAAAAATCAGAGTTGGCGTTGGTTATGCACTTAGAGTAAATTAACAATTTAATTCTTAAAAGATGGAAATACACAGTATAGTCCTTGAACGATCAAAACAATATACTTATTAGTTCTTTTACGGACTAAGTAGTATAAAGTTTCAGTCTTTCAGAAACTAAATTATGTATTTCAATCTTTTAGAAATTGAGTTATTAATTCGATGATCTTTCGAGAACCGAATTGTTACTTTACTCAATTCATTTATTTAAAAACAATGGCATAGGGATTTAATTGAAATGATAAATACTTCATCTTATGAAGTCCTCCTTAGATAAGATTTTGAAAAAAATTAATTTATTTATAAATTTTTTATCATATGAATTTTAACCAAAATATGTCATTTTACGTTGGGATATTATGAAGTAAAAATATTTTTTCAAAAAAATTGAAACGATCCGAGTCAAATTTGACAAAAAAAATTAAAATGTGAGTGATCTAACAAGAATTTCATTCTATAATTATGTTTAGGGTTATAATGCTTTAAAGTTATTTCCTAATCTTTTAAAAATCCTTGAGTGTTTTTTATTTATTTTTTTTAAAAGTCAATCCAAACCCTCTAAGTTTTAACTTTTAAGTAAAAGTACTGTACTTTTCAAATAAAAAAAGGATACTCAAAAAGAAAAGGCAAAAGCACTTGTGTCCCTGAATTATAAGATAAGTCTCATGTGTACTTTAAAATTTATTTTTGAATTAATTATATTTTTTAACTTTTACATATGTGTCAATTATACCTCAAAACTTAAAACCATCAAAATTATATTCTTAACGAAAAATGCTGATTTTGTGTGACTTTTTCTTTCCTTCATTGTTTGGTGTCAATTGTACCAAAAACTTTCACATTCATGTAGATTATATCCAAATCTTTTATATTTTACATAATTGTACCTAAAATATGTTAACGTCAACCTTTAGTTAACAATATTGACAATTAGCTTTTAGGGTACTATTAAACACAAAAAAAAGTTTAGAGATACATATAAGACTTCATAATTTGGCGACATCGGAAATGTTTTTCCAAAATAGAATCAAACATGTCCAAAGTTTTATATCCAACTATCCAAGTATGTCTTGGGAGTTTTATTCAGTTGAACAGAGTAGTCATGCCTAAATTCATGTGCTTTGGACATACTTTGCTATTACCTAAAGAACAAAGTAAAGCATTAATTTAAGAATGTCAATACAAACCTTAGAAAATTAGTTGTTGCAGGTCCATAAGGGCCTTCGGTGGAGACACTTAGCCGATCTATTGAGGAGGAAGAAGATGACAACATCTTATATAGCTTTTGAGTCCATGCTCCTTCGCTTTTGATGACAACACTTAATCTGTCTGGCTCCAAGTTACTATTAGAAGTTATGGTAAATGGATGCCATTGAAGCTGGGATATTATTGGTATATTTATGAACATCACACTCGTGGGGTTATAAGTCAACCCTGCAAAACAAGTTTTGTTGTAATTATATATTTATATATATGGGTGTGAACTAAAAACCCACGGTGTATAAGTCAAATGAGGGTTAAAAATATATAAATTAATATGTGATAGTGAGATATATAAATAGAAAAAGAAAAGTAAGTGTCGGCATACAAGTATGTATGTATAGGCCACTACTCATAAAACACCATTGAAATTTGGCAAACATAACGACAATGTTTTATCATAGACTTGCAACTATTTAATGTACAAATTACCCAAGGTCAAATAGTCATTTTGGCCTTCAAATTATAGGGTAAGTTTTGTTTTTGTTCCAAAACTATATTGTGGGCCACTTTGGTCCTCAAACTTTTACATTTGTTCTGTTTTAATCTCTAAAATGTGATTTCGTTTGATTTTTGTTGTTACTTAAAACATTAATAGTTGAAATGGAACAATTTTCAAAAAAAAAATCTATATGTCAATTCACTTATTATAACCATGATAGAGAAATGGTTCTTATCAATTATCTATGTTAAAAATAACGACATGAATTAGATGAAATCACATTTTGGGGAGCAAAACAAACCAAATGTGAAAGTTTGAAGATCAAAATGAAACAAAAAAATTATTTTATGAACAAAAAGAAACCTAGCTCATAGTTTGAGGACCAAAATGAGATTTTGACCAATTACTCAAAAAGCCTTGTTAGTGTTAAGAAAACATGTGCATGTGGCTTATGTCCTCACATTGTTGGTAACAAAATAATATAAGGGTAATTGACAAACCATGGATCTTAGAGAAGTTGAGTTCTACAGTTTCACAAGGTAGGAGACGAGCAGAGAGCAATCGAACATGGCGTCTTGATTGGAGAAACCTGAGATAACGATCGAGGAAGAAGAGGTAGAAAGCAGGGAGCATTATGCAAGCATAAGAGATTCCCACATGAAAGATGAAGAAGACCACGAATAGAATGTAGAGATAGTGAGTGTAGAAGAAAAGCTCAAAGGCTTTACGCCTAATGCGAGGGATGGTGGCAACCCACAAGATTAAACCAGAAACCAGAGCTATCTCTCCTGCCAGATTTGATATTCCAATTACATCCCATTTAATCATCTGTACTCACCACAAATAGAACTCCATGTTATAATTAACTAGTGCATTATACATCCTTTAATATTTAATTTTCAATTATTTTTCTTTTGTAGCATACAATACATTTCTTATTATGAAAAGACCGAAACCTCATTTTGGTCCTTAATGTTTATCCTAAATTTTGTTTTGGTCACTAATGTTTTCTTGTTTCATTTTGGTCCCTAAAATTTCCTAGAAGTTTTGTTTTGTTTTGTTCCTTAACTATTGAATGTGATCATATCTCTCTTGTTTCAAACCCAAATGCGATCAAATTGGAGCTACGAGTTACATTTGATGACTTAATTCTTTGCTAGCTAGTTGGAGACCTCAGCAAATGATGAGATCAAATCGGATCTAATGTTGAGCTTGAAAGTGGGAAGTGAGTTGTTCATTTCTTTCATTTCAAGTTCAAATGTGACAAAATCGGAAGTATGAGTTACTTTTCATGAGTTCTTTCTCTGTCTAATTGGGACTGTTGACAAATGAGATCAAATAGTACTCTGAAAGTTGATATTAATGTTTTGGCCAAACTCACTTTTGAAGTATTAATTATTTGACCTCATTTGCCCGCGGTCCCAACTTGATAGAGAAAGAACTCATCGAGAGTAACTTATCATTTTGATTTCATTGCAATCGAACTTGAAACAAAAAAGATATGAAACAAGCAACCCATTTTTGGGCCTGATTTGACCTCATTTACTAATGATTCTAACTAGGCAAAGAAAGAACTCATGAGATTTAGCCCGTAGCTTTTATTTCGTCAGCATCGCATTCGGGTTTGAAACGAGAGTGATATGACCATATTAAATAATAAGGGACCAATTATAAAACTTACTAAGGACCAAAAATAAAACTATTGAGAAACATTAAGGACCAAAATGAAATAAACAAACATTAAGAACCAAAATGAAATTGAAGGTAAACATTAAGGATCAACATAGAGTTTTGACCTTAGAAAAATTATACTCACATTGCCAAAACTAATATAGTAAATGGCAAATATGGTACTTGATAATGCTCTCACATTAAGTATTTTTGCATACACAAAAGTGTGGATAGTAAGTAACCTCAGAAAGTTGATTGGTGGAAGCCCAATAGATAATGTAACAAAGGCCATGAGCAGTGAAGAGGGTCATGACCATATGCCCCAGCCAAATATGGTACTTGATACTGCTCTCTGACGTCAGCCCTAGCAATGGCATCACTGATGAGCCACGTGTCACCGGAAAAAATAGGAATGCAAAGCATATGTTCCCTGTCAGCCCAAGCATCAATGCTGCACTCTCCATTTTTTGCTCCCATCTGCCAAACCCCACACCACCATATCGTATCATTCATTCATTTGTTATCAATTGGTCAAAATTTCAAATTAGTCTCAAATGTATGGGATAGATTTTAAATTGGTCTTAAATATTTCATTTATTTGAGATTAATTCTACATGTTTACAAAATTTCTAAAATTGATCCCAAACTATTTAATGTGGTCAAATATCTTTCGTTTCAAATTTGTATGAAACAAATCTAGAGCGATGAGTTGCTTTTGACAAAGTTTCTCTATCTAGTTAGTTGAAGTTGTTAACAAATAAGGTCAAAATATGTCCTAAAAATGGGTCGTTTGTTTCACTATCAAACAAAGAAAGTTGGTCATATCTCTCTCGTTCAAGTCTGAATGCGACGATTTTGAAACTATATATGTTAACTCTTGAATAATTCTTTTTCTATTCAGTTAAGACCGTCAACAAACAAGCTCAAGTCATGCCTCGGAAGTAGGTTTAGGACTAAACGTGATTGTATATTCTCAAATCTACTTTAGGGACATGATTTGACCTTATTTGTTAATAATCTCAACTAATAGTGAAAGAACTCTTTAAAAGTAAATACATAGTTTTATAATCGTTGCATTTGGGCTTAAAACTATATATATATATATGATCAACTTCACTTGTTTAACCGTAAAACAAGCTACTCACATATATTCGAGATCCAATTTGACCTTGTTTGTGTGACAGTTCTAACTGAATAGAGAAAGTACATATCTGAAGCAACCCATAGATTTGATTTTGTCGTATTCAAACTTGAAACAAGTATGACAACATTCAGTAGTTTGTAACCAATTTGAAAAGTTATAGAAACATATGCAAAACCAATCTAAAACAAATAAAATATTTAGGACCAATTTGAAATATATCCCATACATTTGGGATCAATTTAAGGCTTTGACCTTAACAAATACATTAATCACCCACTCATCTACAAATTGGATTAATTAATTATGACTTCAATGAAAATCAAATCTTGAGATAGAAAAATAGAGTAAACTAAATTTTTAAGATGTCCCAAAAAATAACTAATGCTTTAATTTCTAAAATTTAGTCATTGAAGACCTAATATAAAGAGATATGATCTTTTAAAGATTAAATCAAATATTTCAAAAATTATTCCGTGACTAAGTTGATAGTTTACTTATTTATATCATTATTAGAGTGAACTATCAATTTAATCTTTGGGTTATATCAATGTTATTAGAGAAAAACACCTTTTAGTGCCCCTGAACTATAGGTCAGATTAGTCTCAATTGTATTCTTAATTTTTTTTGTTGTAAATTATACCCATAGTATTATAGTTTCATATTTGTCTTGATTGTTTCTTAAGGCCTAACGCTCTCTAAATCGTTAACCGAAGCATCAATATTTTTTAGGGTATAATTGACACAAAAATAAAGAAGAAAAAAAGTATCTGACCATGTCACCATTTTTCGTTGACGATTTTGATAGCGTTAGGCCTTGGGGTATAATTGAGAGTTGAGACAAATGTAAAACTTTAGGATTATAATTAACAATAAAAGAATTTAGGAATATCACTTAAACTTATCTTATAATTTAAGGGCTCCGATAATATTTATACCAATGTTATTATTTTAATTCTTGAGATTTTGGAATGTTTTATTCAGTCTAATAAAATTATGACTTATTACAATTTAGTCTCGGTAAGGTTTGATTTGTACACTATTAATTAGAATGTTCATAGAATGAGTAATCAATAAATGACTATGCATTTATTCAAATACTAAAATGATGGAGATGGCCGAAATAATATGGCATATTAAAATGTCTTTTTACTGATTGAATATAAGCAAAAGACTTGTTGGTGCTCTTAACGTTTGGGGTTAATTTTAGTTATGCATCAAACGTTTGTTTTGTGTCAGTTATGCCCCCAATGTTTCACATTGTTGTCAATTATACCCTAACATCATTTTTTTAGGCTAAAGTCCTATTTTGGTCTCTCAAGTTTGCTCAAAGCTCTGTTTTGGTCCATTAAGTCTTCAGCGAATTTTTCAGCAAGATACACGGCAACTCCAATGACTACGAAAACTCCTAATCCAAGGTGTTTTACCTCTTGAGTTCAATGACAGTCTCCATTTTGTGTAAAAATGACTGGCAAACTGTCAAAAAATTATATAGTCGCCGAAAAATTTTAACAATTGCCGAAAATAATATTTCCAGTCATTTATTCACAAAATGCAGGCCGCTATTGAACTCAGGAGGTCACAAAAACCTTGGATTAGGAGTTTTCGTAGTGGTCGGAGCCGCCGCATACCTAGTCGGAAAGTTCGCCGGAGACTGAAAGACCAAAACGGAACTTTGAGCAAACTTGAGGGACCGCAATAGGTCTTTGGCCCAAAAAAAATTGAGGTTAAATAATAATTGACCGTAATGTAAAACGTTGGATGCATAACTGACACAAAATAAATGTTGAGAGTATAATTGAAACTAACCCCAAACGGCACCGTCTTGTCTTTTGCCTTGAATATTTATTATAAAAGATTCTTACACTTTCTCGCCGGCTTTTGCTGCTGATTGATGGGTGATTTTGGCGAAACCGTTACGCAAATAAATGCAGAAAGACCAGAGGACAAGTACAATGAACATCATTAACAGTCCTAACTCTGACACCGACACAATGCCCAGAGGTCCTTTTACTATTGCTGGACGCTTCCATATTGCCACCCCACTAGCTTCTCTGTCATTCCTGCCATATATATATATACACAATATTATTACCAACACAAGTTCACAAATATAAAGCCAAAGTCTTATTTTGGTCCTTTATATTTACTCAAAATTCTTTTTTCGTCCTTCAAGTTTTCAAAAAGTTCCATCGATAGTCTCTGACTAATTTTCATCCACTTTTTCTGTTAAAAAAAAAATTAACCTTCATCTCCCAACAATTTTGCTCATTTGCATTAAGGTCCTTCTCTTTTGTAAAAGAGGAAAATCGTTGCGAGATGAAAGTTTTTTTACCTTTTTTTAACAGAAAAAATAAATGGAAAAAAGTCAGGAAATAATGGTGAAACTTTTTAAAAACTTGAGAGACCAAACGGAGCCAAAGATTTCACCTTTTCATGTTGGAGGAGCCATATGACTTTTTTGCTGCAATGTGGAGATACACGCAGCCCAAAGCAGAAATGAACATAACAGGGGAAAAGAAAATCAGAAGCCTTGTGCCTGCAAAAAAAAATATTCAGAAATGTTAGTGCGCACACATGCTTTTCTGTAGAAAACAATACAAGATCAAATGAATGAAAAAAAAACCGTAAGCATAATAATGGATTTTGTGATGCGCGAGACCTTGTGAACCAAAATAGGTAGAATTAGTCTCTCTTCTGAATTTAGGTTGCCATTTTTCGCGATAAATGTTTGTGGGCATCACAATCCAATTAACCATAGAACCCATAAACACAATCAAAGCCAGAATCCTTATTGCTGATTGACTTCCTACACCCATTCTTCTCAATCTGTTGAATGTTTTTATTTATCTTTCTACACTAAAAGCAGAGGAGTCTTGTGTTTGGAGTAGTATTTATGATTTAACAATTCCATAAGTAAAACATGCATGTATTCTTTTGTAGTGGAGAAAAAAAGAAAAACTTGTGTGTGTGTGTGTGTGTGTGATGTTCATTAGTCATTACTTAATTTGAAACTAAGTGTTCTGTATAGCATGGAAGCTCGTGGCACTTTGAATCATCGGTTAGGAGCTCATGTGTTTGAGTGTGTAGGCATGTGTTATTCTATAAATGTGATGTCGTTACATGAGGTAAGCACACGATGATTTTGAATTTGAAAATTTCTAAAAAGGCTCATCTATTCTATTTATAGGTAAAAACAATCCTCATGTACCAATTCATGCCACATGAATATTGAAGAGTTTTTCACAATTTTGACATGTAGAAAAATAATTAATTTTGTTATGTAAAACCATAAAAGCATTACATTGTCCATGTGAAATTTTCTGACAATTATTCATTTTAAAATATCACGCGACATTATTGATATGCTCTTAAAATTATAATTATTGATAAGTTTTATTGCCATATATGGCAAAATCATAATTTCAGTCATTAAGTATTAGTGCAAATTACATTTAGGTACCATGTGGTTTGACCCTATTTCACTTTGGTACCCTGTGGTTTGAAACCTAACACTTTAGTACCCTGTGGTATTCTCCATTAACACTTTGGTACTCTTTGGAGCTATTTTGGAAATTTAACCATAACAAATTTTGCAAAAATTACATATTGACCCCAAAATTTTTAAAAAGTTTTCATTTTAGTGCCTAGATAATATGTATCCAGGCCTATTTGTAATTTTTTGAAAATTTTTTGGGATCATATGTAATTTTTGGAAAATTTGTTATGGTGAAAATTTCAAAATAGCTCCAAAGGGTACCAAAGTGTTAATAGAAAATACCACAGGATACAAAAATGTCAAGTTTCAAACCACAGGGTACCAAAGTGAAATAGGGTCAAACCACAAGGTACCAAAATGTAATTTACCCTACGAATTACCATTTCTAACCAAAATCCGTGGTATGATATGATGACATATTTTCATTCGTGCATAATAATTTTTTCAATTTACGACATTTTTTCAAACGTTTCAAATTTGGAAAACAATATAACTAGCTAATCATATATAATAATCAACTAAAAGGAGAGCACATCTTGTGTTTGTCTGCCACGTGTCACTGTGACTTCAATTGTCATTAAAACTTTTTATGACTCTTCGACCAATCAATGTGCACCACGTCATATATCATTTTATTAAACATTTTTTTTATGATCTTTATATGTCCACATGTCCATCATAATTGTCATGTAATCCTTAATTGATCACACATCAACTTCCCACGGGTCCTGTCATCGTTTTCAATATGGCAACATATTAACTTTGAATAATCACATTGATTATAATGGACAAATTAATTACTGGTGATTAATGTTAATTATTTGATTTCGGTTTATATATGGTATATTATTCAAACTTGTGAGCAACATATTACACAAAATGTATTCTCTATAGACAGATTGCTAGAATCACGATAAAACATTGGCATTGTCATTAACAAAATTCATATGTTTGTTTCACGAATACTTACGTTTGTAAAAACAAATTGAGTAATTCATGCCATAAATTACGTTCGCTGATATGGCAAATTAATGATTATTGACATTTCAAAACACTTTATAAATAGTGGCAGAAATTGCTATTCATTCATTATCACTGAAGTCAGTTCAAAATTGCATGCACCATTGAGAAATGTCCTTTAGTTGTAACTGCAATTACGTTTTATGGCAATTTGGTAAACCCCGTCAAATTTTTTTCTTCGGTTATCTAAACATATTTTGGTTCTTCTTCAAATTTTTTTGCAGAATAATTCTGAAGTCCGTCATGTGAGAGGTTATTATTTTCCATCTACAATAACATATAACTTCAATTTCTACAATTATATCTCCAAACTTCATGGTAATCACTCTCTCGCTCTTTGTTTTTTTTTTTTATCATGTTTTTTTTTTCTTCAGTTATCTAATAATCATTTGGTTCTTCTTCAAATTTTTTGCAGAATAATTCTAAAACCCCTCATGCCATAGAGGTTATTATTTTCTTCACTGTTTTTCTTTTACTGCATATGCAGCACATACAAATAATTTCTAATGAAAAGAGATATTGTTAATGAATTAATTGATGTACCTACATACATACTCTGTTTCTTTTTCTTCCTCTGATTTCGATTATGATTATGGTTTTGATTTTTTCTTTCTTTATTTTCTTCTTCTTTTTTATTTTGTGATGATTATACAGTTGGGATTCAAGTTTCAAAGATTGAGGTTCGGTATGAGCATTTGAATGTGGAAGCAGAGCCGTATGAGCATTTAAATGTGGAAACAGAGCCTTATGCGCGAAGCAAAGCTGTTCTTACTTTCTCTAATTTCGTTGTTGACATATTAGAGTTTAGCTTTTCAAAATATTTTAATTGTAGAATAAAAATAGAAAAAAAAATTATTTATATTTCTATTTCGAGCCACAGTAGCACAATCAGATGTATCCATTTTGCAACCTCATCCCTACAAATACACCATGTCATCAAATTTGTTGATCTCTCATTTATTTATATGATTGGTTATCAATTCCACCCCTGATTATG
>QANZ01008287.1:12156-27302 GCA_003254925.1 Chamaecrista fasciculata
ATATATATATATATATATATATGAGTAAACTAACACAAATAAGTTTAATGATTAATTGGGTTCTTAAGAAAAAAGAGAAATATATGTATAACTCAAGATTTAGAAAACTACATTCCAAGCCATTAATTAATCATTACATATGAGTAGGGAGTGAGTAATGATTCAAATCAAGCAGCAATCTATAAAAATTGAACTAAGTTATACTTGTGAGTTATGAGTTGGTTTGAGTTGAATATGTTGAATATGTTGATTTATATATATATATATATATATATTATTTATTAATTATCATATATTTTTTATGTATATATGATTATATGTTTATATTATTTATTAAAAATTTATGTTTATATAATTATATGCCATTAATAAAGTAATGGTTGCCTGCGAGTTAGGAAAATTAAATCATATCATTTTATTAAAGATGCATATTTTATAGTTAATTTTATTCATGTATGAGTTTGGTTAAAAAATAAGAAAAATCTAAGATCCTCTCGATCGTAAATGATATCCACTGTTGAGCTATACTATATATAATTAATTAATATTTTGTAGATCCCATTTCAACCAACAATCAACATTAACCTGGAAAGCCTAGTTGGCAGCAACTCAAAAGGCTAATAAGAGTAGATTAGCACACCTACTTAAAAATGCTTAATTCACTTACGCAAACTAATTAATTAATTAGGGGCGAAGATTATAGAAGCATATATAATTGACTAGGTATAGTATCATTCCTTCTCTTACCTTTTTTCATACTTTAATTTGACCTACAAGTCTCTGTCCAAAATCAAAATATATACTGGGAATTATGGGAATGGTAGCTTGAGAATTACAATACATGCATCCATATATACCATAGATAATCTTATTTTATTTGATAATCTCCCTTTATGTGCACGCTTGGATTCCCCAATACAACCCTTCAAAACATACATTTTATTTTATTTGATAATCTTATTTATTTATTTATGTATTCTCATATATATATATAGTGGTTATAGTGAGGAGAGGATAAGAATGATGATATATGCCACGTCCCTTATCCTATATACCACTATTTGACTTTTAATTCCATCTAATTTCTCGTCACTCCACTGCCAAACACATTGGAATTGGAATGCAAAAGAAAGTGACTTCCCTTTCTATTATTTTCTTCTCTTTTCTCTTTTATCTTTTCCCTTTAGAGTTTTTGTTTCTTTTTAATATTTAGGAACTAGCAAGTTGTATTGTGAATGAATAAATGAATGAATGATGTGCCAATAAAACATTTGTGGCTTTCAAATGTTACAAAAGGACGTATATAGGACACCAAATCTTCCACCCCCCACAGTTTTCCCTATTGTGGTCCATATATTATAGATTCCCCACTTTATAACAATGGACTCTCTTCCCCTCATTCTCTCTATTCCCTACCCTACATCTCAAAATTATATACATAAAACCCTTTGTAAATTTTATTAATATTTAATACCATGTTTCAATGTATATTTACTCAAGTGTCAAAAATAAATAATAATAGCCAAGTTGTAAGGAATGAATGGTCAAAATTCTTAAGACTACAATAAGGCGGCTTTGACGTGGTATAGTTGAAACATATAGGATGGAATGGAAATATATGACTAATGAAAAAGTAAAAAGTAATAAAGGAAACTTTTATGTAAAAGATTCAATCCTCATCATTAAGTGAGACCCAAATAGTATCTAGACTCTAGAGGGTGTCCGCAGAAGTTGCAAAATGCAAATGCTTGTGAATTGATTTATGAGGAGGTAACTAACTCTTTACTCCTTAAATTACCTACAATTTAGTACATGATGAATATTAGAAATTTACTTTTTGATTTTTTTTTACAAACATAAACTATTTAATACCTATAGATAACATTTCAAGAATTAAATAGATTATATTTGTAGAAAAAAATAAAGATAGAAAATTATATTTTCAATATCCAATAACTAAATTGTAATTTTAGAGATAGAAAATAAATTGTATATGTCCATTCACTCACAAAGGAATATGCACAAAAACGAAGCTGAGAATAAAAAATACAAATTACAATTCCAACTTCAACGCGTGCTTCTCTCTCTGTGTACATTTATTCATTAACAAGTTTCTTCCAATTCAAACAGACTAGTGAGTGTAGTGACACTATCAAATTGATCAGTGCCATGTCTGAAAGGTCACTCCCATGCTATGCCACCATAAGCTTCTAAGTTCTACCAAACCCAACCCCCAAGAAAAGTATGCATCAGATATATTCCATTTTCAGAACAAAAAAATGCTTTTGCTTTACACTAGTATAGCTAAATGTCTCCAATTACATAATATTATTTCAAAAGTCCATTGCGTTCATTACATGCAATATGGAAGGGAGGGGTGGAAACAATTGGGTATATGATTCCTATATAGACAAACTAATAGACTATCATTCTAAAAGCAAAGTTAGGACCCTCCTGCAATCTTTGATGAACAAAACTTCTATCACTCAATCTCTTTAACTTGGTAATAGACAAAGTGTTGCTTGAGTTTACTATTCCCTTCATAATCAAAAAAAGCTCTATCTAAATTACTGCACCATCTGTCACCATCTGTCTTCTAGCATCGCAAAAAATCTCACTACCTCCGGCCGTGAGCCAAGAACCAACTGCGGAACCCGGGTTTTGTGTGTGTATTTCGGGGACCATTTGCTTGCTTTGGTAGATCACACAACTCCATAACCTGTATTCTCCTCTGCCTCTTGGCTGCCAACAAAAGTAACACCAGCTTCAAGTCTCAATATTTTAAGTTCACAACTCTTAAGATATGCAGCAGACTATTTGAACTCTTAAAATCTTAGTATTTAAAGCTTGAATCCCTAAAAAAGAAACAACTACAATTATTTCAGAGGAGAGTTCACATACCATTTGCAGCTTGTTGATAAGACTCATGAAGTTTCCTCTTAGTGGCTTCTAGCTTCGCTTCGAATAATGCATCGTCTGAACACTTGAATTTCTGGCAAATAATAAATGAAAGGTCAGATAAAAAGCTTGTTAGCAATTTTCTATTTGGTTACTCACATATTATATATTTTATTCGTACATAATGGGCTATTAAATATTTATAATTGGTCCAATTAATTAATTGATCTCGTTGTTATTATTTATAAACTAATTATATTATTTTATGAGTCTGGGCTAAATAAATAAATAAAATGTGTAAAAACGATCAAGTCCAACCTTGTTGATGGGCTAAAGCTATTTGGGCTAGGTATCTCTAGGGTTGTGGTTCCCAAGGTGGGATAGTTATATATAAGAGTTAGTTAAGAAAGTCAGACTAATTTTTTAGATACCTATTGTGAATTTCACCTTCGTGTTGATTAGCGAGGAATCAAGGTAGGTTCTTTGTTCTTATTCGTCTATGATTAATTCTTGAAGTTATCTTTGTTAAATATCATGTTTTACAACCATTGTTTTCGCTTCTGCCTTCAATATTATATATTCTTGTATAATTTCTTTAGTTGGTTGTAATTTTGGGCCATCAAAGCTCAGATACAGAAAAATTAAAGGACAGAGAGATTTTTCCTCACATCTTGCTGACCAACGAGAGGCCTCTTTGGGATAACACTATTGTCTAGTTTTTGCTGCATATTACGCACAATGTTGCTTTTTTGCTGCATAGTTGGCCTGGTGCTGCTCTTTTGCTGCATATTTGGCCCAGCCTTGCTTTCTTGCTGCAAACTCGATTTTGGTGGTCTGCCAGAGCCAGAATTTGAAATCACTTGTTTATTTACTTGATTACTCTTACTCTCCTTCGCCTGTGGCTTCCTCTTTGCTATGTTTTGACTGTCTGAAGATGGTTTTCTGATATCTTCCTGGGTCTTGGTGAGCTCCTCAGTCTGTCGAAAATCTGAAGCAAAATTCCCATTTAAAGTTATTTATCTAAGTGGGGAATTTAAATAGGGAACTGAATTTGAGAAAGCAAGATAGAATAAGCAAAATAATTAAACTCACTTCCATCATCATCCATGCCATCAAAGAACTTCACATAATCCAACAGAGAGAATTGTCAGATTTTAACCAATTAAGTAAGTTTGAGAAGGGAGGAATGTTATAGTTAAATACCTGAGAGAGTTCCATTGAACCAGTTAGAGCTTCAAAAAAAGCCCCTTCATCCATTGGAGGTGATGGAAGCCCTACTTCCTCTTCGTCAACAACAGTTGGATTTACTGAATCTGGACACGGATTACTTTCTGTGCTTAACATCATTAATAATAATAACTTTCAATCATCAAATTTGATATTGATGTGTTTTGACCCGATAAAACGTAGATGGGAGACAATGGATTATGGAAAGAAAAGAAAAGAAGGTGTATGAGTTTGTGGATAGGGATAATGGGAAAAAGGAAAAAACAGAACAGTAATTAGGGAGAATGAGAAACCTAAACGGCTAAAAAAAAGAAAGAAAATTGGAGGAGACTATAAACTCAAAAGTTCACTTTTTTCCTTTCTTTCTTTTTGTGAGTGTGACGTGTGAGATGTGTGAGATTATATATATTGAGATATATATTGAGATTTGAGGCGGTATAGACATTGTGAAGAAAATCAGAGAAATCTAAATAGCGTGTGCCACAAGCAATACTGATTTACCGCCCTTTCAAATACAATTTTTGAGAGATTTTGTTTTTTTTTTTGTTTTTTTGCCTGATTTGAGAGATTTTGTTAAAGATTTGATTTTTTTACTTGATTTGCAAACACCCAATATCCAATAGTAGGTCACGCTATGCTTATTTTTTTTTCCTTAATAGCTTTGAATATATATATATATCTATTATATATTATATTATTTAATTTGTTTTGATTTTTGAATTTAGATGTTATCATGCCTTAAATGGTAAATAATAATTAGATAAATAAAATATACTAAGTAACTGCAAATAAGATAATCATAAAATTTTGATATAATCAAGATTAAATGAATAAGATAATAAAATATGGGATTGAATAAAAATCATTAACTTAATTAATTAATTAATTAATATAAAATTATTTCACTCTATCTCGTTAAGGTAAGCATAAGATATTTTTGCTATTATCTTATCATGATTGTTTTAGATAATTATGGTTTAATATCATAGTGTTATTTTAAATATCACATTGTTACTTGATCAAATAGATTGCAATATCAAATATTATGATTCAAATAACAATATATTTCGGTAATCAAAAATAGATTGCAATCTATTATCTCGTTACGTGTAAATCACGTCATACAATATATTTCGGTAATCAAAAATAAAAAATTGTTTGACAGTTTAATTTTCAAAAATAGTTTAAAAAAATAGAAAGTTGTTTTTAATTTTTAAAAGTTGAAAAAAAACAAAAACAAATTGAATGTGTTATGTATTCTGATATCAACAAATAAAAAATAAAAAAATGGTTTTTATTAATGACATTATTATAATATAATTCAAACTCATCCAAAATTTGTCTTTCAAATAATCTCTTCAAATATCGTTTATATTTTAAAAATATTTCTTAAATAGATTTTATTACTTTTATTTTCTTCTTATCTTTCAAGATAAAACTTTAAAATCAAATTTTAAATTTTTTTTTTAAATAAAAAAAGTAAAAAACAAAATCAAACAGGTTTTAAATTTATTTAATCAAAGGAAAAATATCTTCAGGTGAAGATTTAAATTTAAAATAAAAGATACTAATAATAGTAAAAGAAGTTGTAACTTTTAAGATATAGGGATTATAGATAAAATAAAATATTTCTTCTCTTCACATCCCAGTTTGGAAGAAAAAAAAATTATTACGAAATTTGGAAAGGAAGGGAAGAGTTTTTTCTTCTTTTCTATTCTCTCTCTCTTTATTTCAAAAACTTTTTGAGTCAAGAAAACTTTTTTTTTCTATATTTATTTATTTAATGTTAAATTAAGAGTTTCTACCGTTTAGTCATATAGTAACGATTTTGACTAAAAATAATTTTAATCAATTTGAAAATAAATAAATTTTCATTCTGTCACTTAAAATGCAGATTGTTAGTCGTTATATTACTGATTAAAAAACAAATCATGTTGTCCAGGAAAACAGTGCCATGCCTTACTACCAAAACCAATGTCTAATGAAGTCTCTTATTTGCTTATTGGCCAAGTTGCAGTTAATGCCTTCATTGTTTTTACTACTATAAAAAATAAAAAAGTTAGGCAAAACACCATTTCATGCCCTTAACGTTTGCAGTGATTTTCAGTTATGCCCTTAACGTTTCATTTTGTTCAGACATGCCCTCAATGTGCAACCAACGTTTCAATTATGCCCTCAATTTTGACTCAATGCACATGTGGCAATTTTTTTTGCTTATGTGTCATTTTTTTTGTTTGACTTGATTACGTGGCATCATGACTGGGCATTCTTATTTTTTTTTTCCACCTTGGCATGATGACTGGATTTACATTTTTGAACATAAAAATTGAGTAAACTAGCAAATCAGTCCCTGGATTTACATTTTGCATCATCTTCATTCATTTTAGTCCCAAATTCTCAAAATAAAATTGTAAAGTGTCCCAAAACACTTCCAAACATTTCAATTTCGTCCTTAAAAGTATTAAAAACCCTAAAACCTAAACTCTAAAATTCTAAACCCTAAAACCTAACCCTTAAACCCCTAAAAAAACCACTCTCTTGCAATTTGGTCTCTAGGTCCTCAAATTTATTAAATCAGAATTAAAAAAAATTTGGTCCCTAAATCCTAATTTGCATCTTCTTCATCATCATCATCTTCTTCACCTTCATCATTTTCATCATCTTTGTAATTTGAACAAACACAAGAGGGCCAAACAAGCCCTTTCTCCTCTCCGGTATTCCCGTCGCGGGAAACCTTACCGTTCTCGTCTCCGACCACCGACCCTCTCGTCGTATAGTACCTGTCCTGCTCTCTCCGCCGACGCCGCCGGACCGAACACCACCAGCCCCATCGCAATTCCTGCACCAATCAACAATTATTTCTCTCCCAATGTCTCTTCACGGTTACCTCCAAGGCTTCCGACGAAGATGGAGACTTTGCCGAACTCTACATGTTCAAATGGACAACCCTTCTCATTCCTCCCACAACTCTTCTTATCATAAACTTGGTTGGGGTTGTTGCAGGGATATCCTATGCCATTAACAGTGGTTACCAATCATGGGGTCCCCTCTTTGGTAAGCTCTTTTTCGCATTTTGGGTGATCATTCATCTCTATCCCTTCCGAACCCCAACCATCGTGCTTGCATCCATCTTCTCTCTGTTATGGGTCCGAGTTGACCCTTGAGCATGTCTTGTTTTCTGGAGAAACTAATCATTGTGTCTTGTGAGTGAAGAAGCTCAGGGGATGGTGATATGTTTGTATAAATCTACTGTACTTTATTCATAATTGTAGTATATATAATATGATGGTCTGACCTTTGGTCACCAAAGTCTTGTGATTATGACACAATTCTGATAGAAGTCAGAAAAATTATAGTTTAGTTATTCACAGATAAGGTAACTTGCAGTTTTAATCTTTTAGAGATCATTGCTGTCAAATTAGTCCCTCAAAGATGACATTCCTTGCAATGTCACTCACATATCCAAAGTTTATCTATAATTTGATAGTTTAATTAAGATAATATTAACTTATGAATATTTTACATGTGGAGAAATTTGAATATGAAAGTGATATATAGGTTAATTTACTCATTATCACTGAAAAAATATTTGGGCATAAAGGGAACATTAAAAGGAGTTTTATTTCAGAGATTATATTGACAATAATAATCTTTGAAGGACTAAATTGAAAATTATTCTATCTAACGAGGATTAAATATAATTTTCTCTAAAAGTTTGAGGAATCTTCTGTATTACAAAACTGAAATACAAAACCACAATGAGATACATCTCTGATTCATCAAAGATTATTATTATTATTTGGCCCGAAGATTCATCAAAGATTAAAAAGAAAAACAAAAAAAGTGCAATAATAAGCTTCAATTACGATGAAGATTAAAAGAAATCCTTCATTATGATCTTCTAAGCCAACGAACGTCCCCTAAGAAACTTCCAAGGTCCTGTTCCTGTTCCCATCCTGCACAACCATTTCAATATATATAATATTTGCTTAATTTCTTAAGGTAAAATGATCATAAATCTGTTCATATACAAATTCATTCATTACAACTTGGCTGAAAACAGTGTGAAATTAGAATGATTTCATGCTATGACCATATATAGGAGAATCCTTACCTCCATACACCAACAAACATGCGAAGACTCATATAGATAGTTAAAGCAATCCAGATCCCTATGAATTCTCTGCTCTTGTACAGTAAGAACAATGAAGCTATACTTGCTACTGACACCATCATCTGAACATAAAGCACAAAATATTAACCACCAACTTTGGATGTAGTATGAGAGACATAGGTACTATCACATAATCTATTGTGTCAGATTGTGTATTGAATAAGACTACTGATATTGAAGTTGAAATACATATATAAATATAACATTTGACATTAAATAACTATATAAATTGGTCTTTAAAAGATATAGAGTTTATAACTCAATCATGAAAAATGTGGAATTAATTCATTTTAATCTTTTGTGTCCACAATTTTTAAGGATTAAAGTGTGTAAACTAGATTTTTGTGAGTTTAGTTATATAACTAGATTTTAAGGAGTTGATAAGGGTATTATGTGAACTTGCCAAAGAGTAAGCAGAATATGCAAAATCAGATGCTCCAAAGTTCACACCATCAAAGACAAAAGCTAATGAGTTGATTGGTTGTGTAGCAGCAATGAACTGGTGGCATACAAACAAAAATAATTAGCATTCTTATATAACGAAATAATTAATATAGTTTCTTTCAAAGATGCATATATAGGTATATATATATATACCGGGAGGCCTATTTTGATAAGGTGGAGAACATTGACATTTTGGGAAAAGATTCCTGCTCCAAAGTACAAACAAACTCCAACTAAAAGAGAGAGACCTAGTCCCAGAACAAAACTCATCTGCACAAAAAAATAGAAGATTAAAAAAGAAAATAATAATGCTCTATATACTCTTGGATTATGGAGATTTTGTGACAAATTGAATTTGAAAATTGGATGATGTTTTTGTACATAGAGAGAATTTGTCATTACCTGTAGTACTCTAGTTGCAACAGCAATTGCCTTATCATAGTCTTTCTCAGCAAAGGAACAAGCTAGAATTGCCTGTGAGACATGGAATCTGATTGATTACTCAATTTTTTTTTTTTTTTGAGTGGGAAAAATATAGAATTTTGCTTTTCTTTTGGATCTGAGCCAGAACTTGAGATGAATGTTTTTAAGTTAAAAAAAAAACTACTTTATTCAAATGAAAAAAATTATAAATATTATCTTAAACATAAAAAGTTGTTCAGAATGCATGTTGAGAAGCAAAGTGTATGGGTTTTACAAGGTAAAAAATATAACTGCAGTGTGTAAAATTTCAAGGTTTCATGTAATTTGTATTTTAAAAGAAAGTTATTGACAAGTTGGGTTGGGTTTAATGGACTGAATATTTACAAAGTGTTTAAAATTTTGTTTTTTTTTTGGTCAGAAGGTTGAAATTTTGTTAAACTAACTTGAACTGCTAGATCGACCAAAACCAACCTAATTTGGAAGTTTGGTTTGGATTAGACAGATTTACATGTCAATACATTACTCACTACTAATTTATATTATTATTAAACAATAATCACGTTCTTTTTTTATTAGATAAAGTCGACTATATGGATCAACTGACGTTAATGTATTCTATCTCTGCATATGGATCAAATGATTAAATCTTTACGAATAGTATCACCAATAGTTTTCTTTGGTTTTCCTTTTTCTCGAAATATTGGGCTATTCTCCATCTGGTCTACTTTATGTAATGAAGCTTCTAAAGACCTTCTTTTTACATGACCAAACCATTTACGACATATTTCAACCAACTTTTTTATAATAGTTACGTATTACTCAAACTTTCTCTGATGCACTCAATCCTGATATTATCTTTTCTAGTATGACCACTATCCAACACAACATTTTCATTTAAGTTATGTTAAATTTCTGCTCATTCTGGCTTTTTATTGTCCAACATTTAGTACCATACAATAAAGTAAGTCTTATGGCCATGCGATAAAATTTTCTTTTTAGTTTGAGTGGTACTCTATTATTATGAACATGGAAAAAAAAAAAGGTGTACCTGTACAGCAACTGCCAAACCATCAGCAAGAAGAGAAGAAGTCAACCAGACTTGGAGGCAGGTTTGAAATGCAGCCATAGGAATTGAGCCAAGTCTTGCAGCCAATGATGCTGCCAAAGTCACACAGAATGTCACTGCCACTACTCTTGCTAACAAAAGCCCTCCTGTTTCCAATTACAACAATGTTCATCATGACAAATATCATTGTTCTCTATCAGAGAAGGAAAGTGAGAATTCAAATTTCAAAGTTGATATAGAATCTAGAGCAAGACATATTCTGAACCCCTCACCATTTTTAAGAAACCTAAAAATCTGCAAATCCTTGATGCTGGGAGGCAAGAGGTCCACTTTCTTCATTAATATCAGCAAGAGGACCAATGCCATCATGTACCTAAAATGATCAGCAGCAACAATGAAGCTGTTGAGATAAAGTACAGTACTTGAAGAGACTTGAATTTTATTGGATACAACAGACACTTAAAGATTAAAGATTATGTTGATTTAATAATAGTAAGACTTACTGGGAGACAACATGTGCAATGGCTGCACCCCTGAGGCCCATTTTGCAGGTAAATATAAGTATTGGATCCAAGATTACATTTACTGCATATCCCAAAACTACATGAAAACAGATAGAAAAACGAATCTAGTTAGAGAAGATATTGGTTTTTGTTGGAGATATTAGAAGTCCCACATCGGAAAAATAAGAAAAAGTTAACGGGTATATAATGTGAGAGGATGTTATACTAATTATTGTAAGCATTTTGGTCAAATAGCATTCTCCTCATCCATACTCATAAACAAGTCTAACACTCCATCACATGAACTTGGACTTGTGTCATCAAATTTCAACAGTTTTAATCCTTTTATTGGGTTCCTTGATTTTCAACCTCTAAACTCATTATAATGACTGATCTTTTGGGAGAATGAGGTGATTGAATATAGGTGGAATTCTCTGTTATGCTGCACCAATGCATTAGGGAAGAAAAAGAAATAAGAGGTGAGCCCTGTATAAGGCCCTATATCCAATATAAGAGAAATCTGTGTCTATTATAATAACATGTAATCAAGAATTCAACCCACCAATAACAAATAAAGGAGTTTTTGTGTCCTTGAAGCCTCTGAAAATTCCTTGCATGGCCAAGGAGAGAAGAACTGCAGGAGCTCCTAGTGATCTCAATCTCAAGTACTTTTGTGCTGGGATTAGCATGGGAGAATCCTACAGAAGCAGAAATAAACTCAGTTCTATGATACATTAAAGCCTAGTGAAGTTCATTTTCCTCCAACTCTTGGTACTAAAAGAAAGATCTAACATACACATTGTTCAAGTCACTGGTTTGAAACCAGGATCAAACCGGACTGTCCGACCAAGAACCATAGAAAAAGGTTGAACTGGGTTGAAACTGGGATCTATTTGGACCGTTCGAGCAGTCAGACTAGATTGCACCGATTGAAATCGGATTGAACTGGGTTGAACCGGCTGAGTCACTATTTTTTTTGGAATAGTTAATTTTTTAATTTATGGTATCATTTGGTTCAAGTGTTCAACTATCAGTTTGACCGGTTGAACCAATCAATCCATGATTTACAGGTCCAACAATTTCACCACTTCAATGACTGGTCCAATTTTTAAAAAGTTAGTTTAAGTTACTTACAGATTTCAACCCCATCACGCCTAGCAGAGGTTTGGCTGCATATATAAGTATTAAAGCTTGAAACAGCCCAAGAATTGTGCCAAAAAGCAAAGCTGTTGATGCTGAAGCTATGTGTTTCCTGTTGCTTCCAATTTTCGCCTTACTCTTTCTATTGCTATGATCAGCAGAAGTAGATTTGCATTTGTTTGTGTTGGTATCTGTTATGAAAGTACAGACTTCAATTTCAAAACATAAAAACTGTAGTTCATAGTAGAGTTGAATGACTCATTTAAAACCATGAGAATAGACAGTAGATGAAACCAGGCAAAATAAACTCTATAATGAATGTTTCAAAAAACTTAAAATAAATAAAGGCGAAAGTACTCTCGGTATCCCAAAGTATGAGGCCAGTTTCAATTGTATCTCAAAAGATTTTTTGGGTCAAAGTACAATTTACACAAAAAAGAAAAAATTTGGGGTACAAATGACCTAAAAAAAACTTTAGAGGTACAACTGAAACTAACCCCATACTTTGAAGGTACCAAGAGTACTTTTGCCATAAATAAAAGAATATCGCATCAAATGTCAAATTTGGATCTTATAGGGAAAAACCTTTTTCTCTAGATTTTGAAAAGAAAAAAAATAGTCAAAATGTCATTTAGGTATTGAGAGGAAATACCTTCTTCATTGTTTGTGACAGAAGCATCTGTTTCCGCATTCTCAAGCATAGAATTTTTTGGCACAGAGAAATGTTCCATTTCACTGTTTTCAGATGAAGGTTTCTGAAGACTAGTAGCATGGCATGACCCTTTTTCTAGGTCTTGAAGAGGATCAACCTCAGGCATGATGATGACTTCTCTAGGCTTAGTAGTGTTCTTTTCTTGTGCTTGAAGTTTCCTAATAGTATCTTCCTCAGCGACAAAGGAAGTTGTGATACTCACCAAAGGGAATATGGTGATTCTTGAAGCTTGGTTGAACAATGCAATAGAAACTCCTGCAGCAGCAAGTTCCACAGGTCCTATACAGAAAAAAAAATAAAGGAAATATATTTGTGTATTTACAATTATTCAGTGATTAAATCTTAATTTGAATATAAATTAAATTCACAGATCAAACAATAGATTTTCTCAATTTGTATTGACCGGATTTATGAAGATGTTATTGTTGAGAGTTGAGACAATACAATTAACATCAAGAATCTCTAGAAAACAAAATAATAGTGAGAAATGGTGGTTGGATTGAATAGAGAAGACATACCTAAGTGTCCTATGAATGCAGTGTCTATGAGAGAAGCAATGGGATCAGCAGCAACAGCTAAAGCAGCTGGGAATGCAATCCCTAGTATCTCTTTCCCAATGGAATCCAGCTTGAAAACAAGTCTACATCCACATTAATTATTATCAAACAATGGAACAAATCAAGTATTAGTCCAAACTTATTAAATACATGTGCAAGTTTCCTTATGAGCTTTATGAGGTGAAATGCATTTAAAAACGCAGATATTTCAAGGCAGAACTAATGAAAATCAACCTAAAAAATCAGTTTGTCCTTTCATATGGTATAGTTTATGAGAAAAATTATTTTTTTGGTCTATAAATTTATCCCAAAATTATGATTTCGTCCCTATATATATATTGAAAATATATTTTTTTGATCCCTAATTTTTTGTACTATTTAGCCCCCAAAAATAATACTTTAGAAACTAAATAGTCAATGTTTGTAAAAAAAAAACCAAGACTAAAAAATGTATTTCCATTATTTTCAAGTATTTATAGACTGAATTGTAATTTTTAGAAAATTCTAGGGACCAAAAAATAAGTTTCCTCTAGAGCCTATTATGAAGCCAACAAAGGGTTTTGGTTTATCTAGTTGGAATTTGAAAATTTTGGATCTTTCAATGATTAAATTGTGCATTTCAATTTTTAATTTCAGGGATTGAGTTGCCAACTCAGTAATTAATCTTTCAAGGATTGACTCGTTATTTCACTCAAATTATAATGATAAGAAGTTCCAAAAATAGATAATAGAGTAAGGAAAGATTAATAAATTGACAACTCAAGGACCGAATTATCAACTTGATAATCTTTAAGATATCATAATTTTAAGTATTAGGTACCTTGCATCTTGGAAGAAAACAGAGACAGGCATCTTCCACTTGCTCTTAAAACTCCCATTCTCAGCCATATGATGATATTCTATTTAAGGAAACAACAAAACCAAAAGGAAATTGAGTTGAATATTCAACTCCAACTTCAAATGTGAAGTGCTTCTTATAGAGTTGAATATTCAATCAAGCAAACCATAGAGATATGCAGAGTTTTAATGTAAGCACCAAATATATATAGAGAGCTAGACACGATGCTGATTAATTTATTGCATCAAGAAGTTTATATGATTAACAAAGATATGAGTTACGTCATCACAATTATTGTGAGAAAATAAAATAGTTGCCGTCTTCAAATATATATAAGGTTATCATTGTGGGATTAAAAAAAATTAACATTGAAAGCATTATTTTTATACGATATCAAGTTAAATTATAAATAATAATTTTATCTAGTTCTTTCATGTGAGACGTATCACACTACACGTTCGCAATAACCTATTCTTAATAGTTCACTACCTATGCTGATCACAACCCTGTAGAAGCTAGCTCCAATTTGTAATTAAAAAACCAATTTATACAAAAATAAATTTAAAGAATTTAGTCCAGATATCATTCCTTGGTTCCGCCAGATCTATTGGTCCTGCACGAATTTTGTTGGAGGTTTGGGTTCCCGAGAGAGCTTTCGATGACTAAGTTAATAATCCGACAGAGTAAAGGTAAGTAACATATTCGAAGGGTTTAGGTCTTATATCTAGGAGTTCTATTTATAGAGCTGGGAAACGAGGATTGTTGAGGTATAAGTGGACCACTTATACCGTTCGTAGGAATGACACTTGCCTTGCTTTAACCGCAATGATAATGATAGCTACTAGTCCCATTGGAGAAGAATGGGATGAGGGTCCGACTGCTTAGTTGGCTCGGGGGAAGACCTCATATGCTTAACGGGCCTGAGACAGTTTGGGCCTTGCCCTATCAAATCCCAAAAAATAACCTACTAAGATAAAAGAATTCACTAGACTTCAAAATATTAGGGGTGTTTATCATAGTTATTAAAACCAGACCGGACCGGCCGGTTGAACCGGGAACCGGCCATTAGGCCGGTCCGAGTCGTTTTAATAACCGGCCAAGCAGAGAACCGGGCTGAACCGAAGGCAAACCGGTTGAACCGGTCCTGGTTTTTTTTTTTTTTTT
>QANZ01008287.1:28107-75485 GCA_003254925.1 Chamaecrista fasciculata
TATATGTAAAATAAATGAGAATTCACCAAAAAAAAAAATGAGGGACTAAATCGTTAACTCAGTAAAAAAGAAAGGATCAAATAATAATTTTCCTCTTATTATTGATTTTGTACTATAATTTTAAAATGTGGACGACCAGAAAGGGGTGAAGCCATAAGATATATATATATATATATAGATTACATGTACATATATATGTTTGCTTGTTTGACTTATATGAAAATTATTGCTAGAACAATTGATTATTAAGAGAAAACAAATATCTAGATTCTAGAATATAATGACAAGTGTACCGATGATTGTGGAGTAGGGGAGTACGTACAAAGGGATGAGACGTACATTTACGAATATTTATGGGTCCCTTGATAATACGTGCTAACTCCCTTGGTTTAACTAACTAACTGATTTCATTTAGGTACAATGTTCTTTGTATTGTTTACATTTTAGTACAATGTTCTTTCAAAAGTGATATTTTGATATCATGTTCTATTAAAAGTGAAATTTTAGTACCATGTTTTTTGCACTGTTCACATTTTGGTACCTTGTTTTTTCAAAAGTTATATTTTAGTTTCTAAATGTAATTTCTTTTCCTAGCTACAGTGGCTTAAATAATTCATTAGGCGTAAATATTAGAGTAATAAAGTGAATATGAGACTTAAAGTAAATACAAATACCAAAGTGCAATAAAATATAAAATAATTTATAATTTATTTAAAACGAGATATAATTAAGAATGTTTCATGTAGAAGAATTAGCAAACCTGTAAGAATTTATACTGCATTATATATGTGATTTTAGGGGATTTTAGGGTCTTCTAATAGTTCATCATTTTTAAAATTATATAATTTAAAGATATGATATATATATATATACACAGAATAATATAAAAGATAATAAATTAACTTAAAAAGCTAGTAGTAGTGAAAAGCTGGTAGGAATTTATTAGTGAAAAGCTAGTAGTATAAAACCTTTTGCTAATCTCGAAGATCAGTTATCACAACCTAACAATATATGATACTTATCATATAAGGCATTAAGGCTATAAATTAAATAGGGGGTTATAATAATATGAATATGATGCACTAGTCCTTTCTTGTATAAAATTAACTGCGTGTCAAGATTTATTAAATATTGTTCTAGATTTATGATCCACCCATTTTTTTTTCTTTTTTATAATTTTGATTTTACAAGTTTATAAAAAAGTTTCAATCTTTGATCTCAAACTCACTTTAGGGTTCGATTTGACTTGATCATTTATTATCATTCACATTTGTTTTTTTTTTTTACTCAAATTGATTCAAAAGCAAGGTAAAATCGAACACAATACAAATGAAAACAAAGTAAAAATAATCAATTCCTCCTAGCATAAAACTAGACAGGATATCAACTGACGAAGGTTGGGGGTTTACAACCATCCAAGAGGACCTATCCTTGTTTTAGACAAATTGGTAAGATAATTAACTGTCAAGTTAGCGGATCTAGAGATCCAACTAAAGCTACAACCATCTAAGAAACAGGAAACATAAATAAAGTCATCTAAAAGAGACAAACTCTTCTAAACAAGAAGCCAGACAACCCCAGTGATTGTTTTAAAAAAAGACATAAACTGACACAAAGCAACAATAATAAGATAATAAAACGAAACGACGCCATGGAAGAACATCCAAAAATCAGGACCAAACTAGGAAGCCACTGTGTGGAAGCTAGAAGCCGCCATGAAATGCTTAGTCTAAATTTGCCGCCACAGAACGCCGCCATGGGAACCCTGATCTAGAACGCCGTCGCCACAAAACTCTATAATCAGAGGGAGGGCCACTGTCGCTGAGACAGCGACGACCCAAATTTTCACTCAGAAAAACTCTCATGGCAGAGAGGGTTTTCTCTCACGGAGGAGAGGTTTTAGGGCCAGCTTAAAAAGCTAACAAATTACAATCTTTTTCACATTTGATGAGAAAAATAACTCATAGTTTTAAATTTGTTGCATTTGGACTTGAAATAAGAAAGATACGCTCAACTTTACTCGTTCGATGATGAAATGGGCGCGCATCCCACTTTTAAAGTTCAATTTGATCTCTCAATTAAATAAAAAAATGACTTGCATGTGAAAAGCAACACAATCTCATAGTATTCAAATTTAAAACGAGATAAATATGACTATATTTAGTCGTTGAGATGAAAAAAATTGAAACTTATAAGAAACTTAGCACAAAAAATGCAAGAAATAAAGAAAAAAAATTGGATTGTTGCAATTTGGTTGTTGCAATTCAGTTGTTGTTACAATTATAGAACAAAAAGGAAAAGAAGTAAATATTTGGTTCTTCTAATTCTTAACTGTTCAATCATTTTTCTCATAAATTTTGGGGGAAAAGTTGGTAGGCCACCAAACCAGTGCAGATGTGAAAAGTTGTGGGTGTAAGCTGAATTTTATATATATACATATTTTATTGTCTTACTTTAGGTTACAGATTATAGTGCTTTCATTCACTGATAAGTGGTAATCAAAATCATAATGTGGGCTACGTGGGAATTCCAACAATCGATCCCCACATTACCCAAATTTGGAATTTTCAATTCACCAAACCTAACAACTTCTTTTTTTTTTTTTTGTTAAACAACAACTTCTATTTATACATGTACAAATGTATATTAATTATAATTGTAAAATTTTTAATTTTTTTTTTAAATAATAAAATTTTGGATTTAACCCTTAAAGATAACTAGATAAGTTTATAATCAAAATTCAGTAATTGAAATTAATTTGATCAATATATTAAAAAAGATAAAACATAAAAATGATCTATGTAGATGATACCTTATGATTTAAATTTTTTTGAATTGAAGCCTTTGATTTACACCGTTAATACATGGGGTCGTATTTTGGCCAAAAAAAAAAAATACATGGGGTCGTATATTGTGAAAAATTTACTGCAAATTAAATGACATGTAAAAATCTCATTTCAGTATTTAATTAATGACCAAAACAGAATATAATGCAACCATTAGAGACTAAAATAAGATTTTTCACCTGTCACCTGCAATTAATTTTTAATGGCAGGACTTCAATATATTAACGGTGCAAATTAAATCACATATCCTAATTTGAAAATTTTTGAACCACAAAATATCATCGTGTAAATAGACTTGATAGTTGAAGGAGTTTTATAAAACTCTTTTTTTTTTGTTTGATTTTCTTGTTAAAGCACTAGAGTAAATTATGAAGTACATACACTAACACGGACATAAGACACGGTTACACTTAAATGCTAAATTCTTAAAATTATATATATGACATGATATGACGTATTTTTTATATATATTTAATTCTAACAATAGACAAAAAATAAAGCAATTAAAAATATCCACAAATATTGATGAGAATTTTGAAATCTACAACATTTATTTATGATACATTCATATATTTTGTTTTTTCTATCTTCTGTCATATTAAAATTAGAAAAAATATATATATTATGAAGTTTATAAATATGTGTCGTATGAATGTTGTGTAATGACTAATACAGACACGATATCTGGCATGTACGATGACACTCTATCAAAATAAAATATTTGTACTTCATAAATAATAAAACAACTTTCAAAGTAGTAATTAGACAAACTACAAAAACACAACCCCATAATACTATTAATAATAATAATATATATATATATATAAAGATAAGTTAACTTTTAGGTCACCAAGTCAATATATTGTATTTTACTTTATCATATAATATAAATTCAACAAAAAAAATCCCATGCTCATCTTTTTACTTAAAGATCGTGTGTGTATATATATATATTATCACATGTACATATATCACTTTCCAATACCTAATAATGAGTTTCTTTTTTTTTTTCCTTGAAAATGTTGGAGCACTAGCCTTCCTTTCGATTTGAAATAATTAACTATATTATCTAACAAAAAGAGAACTTTTCAGTGGTGGAGTTATAGTAAGTAAAATAACGTTTTGACTATTTTTTCTATTTATTAGAAAAACACAAGCCCGTGCCACTTAATAACTACAAAGGTCTGTTTGGAACTACACTTGTGCTTAATAATTTTTGTAAATAGAGTTGAGAGGTAAAATTATTTCAATAGGTATATAATGATTAAGTAGAGAGAATTGTATAGATATTTTAAATAATATAGTATTATAAATAGAATAAAAAAATAAATTTTTAAAAAATAATTGAAATTTGTATTGATATATACTATATAGAGTTTTAATTTGTTAAATGGTATAAGTTTTAGATTCTTTCATAAATGACGGTTAAAATGAAATTTGTAAATAATTTTTGCTTTTCCAATTTTTTACTACTAAAAAAATATACGTGTTACAATTATAATTATCTAAATAAATGTTTAATATTAAATAATATAAAAGATAAAATATTAATATTATTCTCTTTATTTATTATAATTATTATAGTTAATAGCGCAACAACTTTTTCGGTTGCCACTATTTTCTTTCACGTTGGCATTTAAACGTACACAAGTACAAAGTACAGACTATCAAATTAAGTGGTTAATTGCTAAAGGCATCGTATGTATGTTTGAAGATTCAATGTTACTCATGAGTATATCTTACCTAATTACTGAAATTTCAAATTAGTTATATTAATGATTAATGATGATTAGCTCAGGTCGACACAAAGGTTTGTTGGATAAAGATGAATTAAATTGATTAAAAAAAAGTCTGCCAAATATTGTTAAATATAGAAAAAGGTAATTAACATACAAGTCCCTTAGCTTCTCGACATTTTAGGTCATTATTTATATAGAAATAATATTTAATTTGAATTTTAAAACTGGGAAATATGTTTTTATTTATTTTTAAATTAATTTCAACGAATTAGTTCACTTGTCTATCTTTTTTTTCTTAACTGGTGGCAACTCAAAAAACAATGATTATAAGAACTTGTAAAATAATAATATATGATGAATCAGGTTCTGGCCGGGGGTCATTATCTGGTTCAGATGAGGTAACTCCTGAGAAATGGTTACGTGCAAGATAATGAAGAACATGGGGCTGCCCTCTAATTCACCTCCGAAGCTTAAGTCAAATATTGGTATGAGTGAGTTGATAGTAAGTGAGAATGATTGCGTACCTTTCTTGTGCAAAGGGTGGTTTGCTTTATACTAAGACAGAGGGAGCCTTTTCAGGGAGCGGGGGCGTCTTGCCCGGGAGAAATCTCCGCTTGCCTATCAAGGCTCTTTACTCTAGTGCTTTTATGGTGTGGTAACAGCTTCCTGATTTCTTACTCCTTTGTCCTTACTGCGTTCTGATTTGGACTTCGGCGCCTTGGTGGCCTGTGATGGCCAAAGGAGCCATTCTGGGAGGGAGGTCTTCTTTCATTCATTGATTTTCGCTTGCCCATAAAGGCTCTTTACTCTAGTGCTTTTATGGTGTGGTAACGACTTTCCTAATCTCTTGCTCCTTTGTCTATACTACGTTCTGATTTGGACTTCGGCGCCTTTGTGGCCTTTGATAGCCAAAGGAGTCATTCTGGGAGGGAGGTCTTCTTCGGCGCCTTGGTGGCCTTTGATGGCCAAATGAGCCATTCTGGGAAGGAGGTATTCTTTCATTCATTGCTTTCTCCTAGGGCTTCATACTTTGAGGTTAGTTATTGGGCCTAATATTACTTAGTTATTGGGTCTATTATCAATATATATATTTTTCTCAACTAGGTTGATTCAATTACTAATTTTGACTTCATTGGATTTTTTTTCTTAACTACATTATTCAATTACTAATTTTGCCAACCCCTCAATTCGCTAAAATCAACTCAATCCACTAGTTTGGGTTAGGTCAATGGGTTGAATTAGTTTGAATAAGCTCAAAATCTTAAAACTTACGACCCAACCTAAACTACATACTCAAATTTTTTAACCCAACCCACGCATGCAAAACCTTCAAATTAATTTGAATAAATCATCTCCTTTGCATGACATGAAATAATTATGGTTAAAGTATAAATTTGGTCTCATATCTCTAGTTGAGTTTCCAATTTGGTCCTGTATCTTTTTTGGTTGCACTTTTAGTCTCATATCTTTGCAAAAGGTCCCAATTTGGTCTCATATCATTTTTTGTCCTATATTTTTTGGTCAAGTTGCAAAATTGGTCCCAAATCTTTACAAAAAGATCAATCGTTAGTTGATCTTTTTATAAGGATTTAAGACCACTTCTGCACCTGACCCAAAGATATATGACCAATTCTGCAATTGACCAAAAGATATAGGTATAGGTGAGTAGATGAACCCACCAACCAACCTCTGAACCCGCAAAAACAAACCCAACCCATAGTCGCGGGCTGGATTGGTTTGGGCTTGCGGGTTGGTTTGGTCAAAAAAATTTCAACCCGCACATATGCGGGTTCAGGGGTTGTGAACCTAACCTAATCCGCGAGCCCGCATATATATAATATGTATTTTTTTAAATTTCCATATAATAAGTCTCTTCATCTCACTTTGCCCTAATTTTATTAATTTTCGTATAATAGATTATTAAGCTTTAATGTCAATTGATGTGTAGTCTCAAATGTGTGCAGAATTTTGTGTAGGTCTAGAGCTGCTTGTGCATCGCCTTCGTTAAGCTTTATAACGTTATAATTGCGGTTTTTTAGTTATTTAGGCTGTTTATAAAAAAAAGTGTGTGCAGAATTTCAGTTCTACCCGTGCATGCATCATCTTTATTCTTAAAAGAAAAAAAAGAGACTCAGTCTGTGGGTTGACTCAACCCAACCCCTGCGCCTGCAGGTTGGGTTGGTTCGGGCTGAAATTTAAAAATTGTAAAAACCCAACCCAACACGCAGATTGATGTGCGGGTTGGGCTGAAATTTTTCCTCAGCCCGTTCCAATCTAGCCCGCGCTAGCTCACCCGTTTATATAGAACCAAATCTGCAACAAAAAAAGATATGAGACTAAATTGAAAATTAACCCAAAGATATGAGACCAAAAAGTGTAAAAAAAAATATATGAGACAAAATTGAAAACTTAGTTAAAAGATACATGATCAAATTTACACTTTCACCGATAATAACTTGGAAGACATACACATATAGACACACACATGCACATATATAATTAAGAAGTGAGTGTACAAGTGCTGTTAAATGCTTGGGTTCGATGCTTCTTGTCGTAGGATTTATTAAGGAACAACAAGCATTGAAGTTGATGATGGAAACTAGGGTTTATGAGGTTGGGGACGACTCTGAAAGATGACGTCATCCTCACCGTGACGTGTATAGGCAATCCTCTTCCTGAATCAAGCATGTCCTGCATATTCCTTCCTGCTCCATACATTGCCTTGTTCTTCGTTCCCACTTCTAATCCAAACGTCGTCGTTCCACTCTCTGCCTCCATTTTTGGTCCCTATATACCACATATCATACATATGATATTATATACATTTCGCCCAATTAAATCAAACAAATAATTAATTTTAGTTTTTTTCTCTTATAAATTAGTTCCTAAAAGAATAAGTTTAAATCACTTAAAGATTAAAGTGTATAAATTAAATTGGCTAAAGTATAAATTTAGTCTCATATTTTTTGTTCAGTATTCAATTTGGTCTCATATTTTTGTGTCAAGTCTCAATTTGGGCTCATATTGTTTTTGTTGTTGCAGATTTAGTCTCATATATTTGGATCAAGTGTTGAATTGGTCTCATATATTTAACTTGGGTTAAGTGCAAAATTGATCTCATATATTTAGGTCAGGTGAAACTAACGGTAAGACCATTTTGTAAAGATATGAGATCAATCTCCAACTTGACCAAAAGATATTGGAAAGAATTGGAGCATTTTGCAAAAATATGAGACCAAAAGTGCAACAAAAAGTAAAAGATACACGATCAAATTGAGAACTGAATAAAAGATATGAACCAAGTTTACACTTTGACCAATTAAATTTGAAGAGATTGAATTGTTAACAAGTCTATATCTTTTAAAAACTATTGTAAGTTTACTCTTGTATGTATATATATACTTTATACTTACATGTGAGAGCGCAAAAGGTAAGGTGCCAAATGACAAGTGAATTGTAGGAGGAGCAATGTGAAGGACAAAGAAGTTGGATTTATTGAGAATGTGTAGATTCATTGAGCAATTGCATGTGAGGATCTTTGTTACTACGCCACTTCTATCAACTCCTTCTCCTAGCTTGAATTCTTCAATTCTATGTATCTGCAACCACATTAATATATTGGTTCATTAATCTCACCAAATCAACTAATAAATTATTCAATTAATATTATTGTTAATTATGAGATTTGGGCCTAGGCTCTCTTCCAAGTGGGCTTTCAAAGTTAACCTAGAGGACCTTAATTACTTAAGCCTTATTAATTCTAAAAAAAAATGAGTTTGTGATGTAGTATATTGATACCTGAAGGGAGAGAAGAGGAGGGGGAGGCTTAGTGGAAATGTAGAAGAAAATCAAAGCAACACCAAAACTCACAAAAAGCCTCCACAGTATCTGCAACCAAATCCAAGCACAGGAGTCTGTGTTGGTGTACGTGCAGTACCTCCTCCACTCATACTCCGACACGTCATCCACGATCAGACGGTGGATATCGGCATCATCATCATCAGTGGTGACGTGGCTGCCGTCGTAGGAGATCTTCTTGTTGTGCACGAAGGAGTATGTGGATCCGGCGTCGTTTTGAGTCAGAGTGGTGGCCGCGCTGGGGCTTTGGACGTAGTACGTCTGGTTGTACAGGATCACACTCTCCTCATCCACAACGTTGGAGGAGGACATCATAGACATTCTTGTTCACAAGTGATTAGAGTACTTGGGTTTAATGAGCTATTATAGCTAGCTAGCATTAATGTAGGAAGAGGTAGCTTTAGGATCTTCATTAAGGTCTAAGGGACAACAATGGAAGCAAACATAATTGCCTCCCTCCCTCTAAAATTAACACTACACTACTTCTGTAATCAGTGACTCCTCCACTCATATCCTTCCTAGCTACTATTTATTAATCATTTTCATACATCTCATCTCTCTCCCTCTCCCCACATATATATATATATATATATATATGCCAACTATTATGATGATTTAAAATAGAGTAAATTAATAGTTTAGTTCTTAAAGGATAATCAAATTAATAATTTAATTCTTAAAAAATTAAAATATATAATTTAGTCGTTAAAATATAAAATGGTTAATTAATCCTTTTAGATCGACTAAATAATATATTATTTTAATCTTTCAAGGATTAAAAAATATATTATTTTGATTTTTAAAAAATTAAATATATATTTTAATCTTTCAGTCAGTTCAGTGATCTTTCAGAGACCAAATTTTTAGTTTACTCTTTAAATTTTAAAATATAAATAATAACTATTTTTTCATTAAAATTATCGTCACGTGAGATGAACAGATAATTCATTTCTGTTTAATTACCCACCTCATTTTTGATAATTGTGTCAAAACTTTGGAATGCTCATCTACCTCTAATCACAAAGTTAATAGTTACGAACTTACTGTATAAAATTTTCATAAACTTTAATTGCTGTTTAAAAGTTAGGTGTTTTGGGTGTTTATATTTAATATATTAAAAATAATTATTTATTGGGTCATCCGGTTCGACCGACGGTTCAACCGATTGAACCAATCAGACCGTGAATCGGATGCTTGTCCGAGTCTCTATCCGGTTGGGTTTTAACAACACTGGATTAAACTTTACTTTTTTTTTAACAAAAAGTATAGGTGAGTTGGGCCTCGGGGGTTTACCAAGGTCAGGGCATGCCTCCAGGCTCTATAAAGACTTGCAGAGATACTTACATATCGCTTGCCAATAAGGTCCTCACATTGACAACAAGATTCAAACTCACACAACCTTGTGAGTTATGAATTGACTCCTTATCAACTGCGTCAAACTTTGTTAACTAAACTTTACTCTTTTGATAAAATACTATAGAGAAAATTAGTGATTAAAAATTAATTATTCTTTTTACCAAAAAAAATCATTATTCTTCAAGTTCCTATAGCCATATACCTAGGATGAAAAAAGTAGGAAGTATTTTCATCAAAATGATAGAAATTGAAATCCGATAATTACGGGATTGAATAGATTACCACTATGCTTAGCAGATTACGCCTGAAAAATGGGATTTTGATTAATTAATTAATGTTGCTTTTACACCGAAATGTCTGTCATTCCACATCCTAGGAATGATAGCAAACTAAAGGAAGCACGCTTTGCTCATTATACTGTTCCCTTTCCTATATATCTTCTCTCCTCATAGGACCTTTAAACAAATTATTAAACTAAAAGAATTCCCTTATGACTTAACTACACCAAAGCTATTAATTTAAATATTTAATACCACTTCCATATGCACAGCATTCCTTACAATTTCAAACCCAATGATACTCTCCTTCTTGTATACTAGACATATATATCATTTATCCACCCATTTAAAAAGCTTGACTAAGCAAAAAATAATTATTCTAAGCATTAATAAAAGTTTTGAAATATTGAAAAATATAACATGTATATAATTAAAAACTTTTATATTATTCAACTTCAACATAAATCATTGGATAAAAATTTGAGAATTAAGCGATAGAAGCAAATTTGTTTATTTTAATTTAATTAAAATATAAGATATATTAACACTAAGGTGAATGCAATATATAATTATTTTATAAGAATAGTGAAACTTTAAATAAATTTGATAAATAAGAAAATATTATGTGAAACAAACATATTTAAACTTGGAGCCATATAATATAAGATATATTATACAGTATTATTGATCAGATAGATGGTCATATTATATAAAAAGTTTAAAGATAATATCTACATCTCTATCTTAAGAGTGCATTTTAAGTTTTGTTATTGGTAGAGAGATGGGGATGATCATGAGTATACCATATAGGAAGGGTACTTTGATCTTTATTTGAACTCAAATATGATTAGGTATCAAAAATAATTTCTATCTCTAGACTTTACGAATTGTCAAGTCCCAAATTATACCTATTAGATATGAGTATTTTAGTTATCTCTATCTATCGATTATCTATTCAATTTATATATATATAATAGATATCAAGTGCCTTTTTTTAAAAAAGATATGAATAAGTAGTCAATAACTCAACATATACCTGTAAACTTTATCTCCCTAAAATGTATTTTGCATGTACTTAAATATAATAACAGGAGAATAAAAATTTTATCTTTAATTATTTTACATGTGCTTTAACAATGATTTATTTTATTTTATTTACCTTTTTCCTCGTAATCCAAAAATGCCTTAGGCAAAAGAAGGAAAGGAGGAGAGAGAAGTGAGATTTCCATTTTTATTCAGATTTAAATTTAACACTTAATATTCTCTTTCTAAAAGGTCTAAACACATAAAGTATATATTATTTAATTAGTTTGTTGGACTTTCATGGGAATGTTAAATTTAGTTGAATTCTATTTTATCTATCATTTTCCTTCTTTAGCAAAAAGAAAACGCATGCATGCATGTGTTACTGCTATAACATCAACATTCGGAGATGTTTTGGATTAAATTAAAATATATATAATAGGATGTGTGTAGGAAGATTAAGATTTAAGAGTGAAGTAGGGATGCAATTTAATTGAATATTTCTTGCTTTCAAAGAGAGAAGATAGATTGTTATGAAAGGGTGGTGGTCATATGTGGTAATGATTATTGTAGGATAACACTGATCCCCAATATACTTTAATTAATATAATGCTATAGCTAGCATTCGCTTTTATACCAAGACATTATCAAATCCACCACCCCCTAGCTACCATCATCATTCAAACCAAATGAATATATATATATATATATATATATATTTTTTTTTTTTTGGCCTGATATATATATATATATATACACACACCTTTTACTGCAAAATGCATTTATATTATAATAATATATGCTCTAATAATAAGGACTTTTTTTTTGGTAAACCATAAGTTTTATCTATTTATTCATTTAATGGTTTAGGTAATTTTTTAAAGCCCTCCTAATAATATTAACTTAAAAGAACGAACATGGATTATTTTATTTAAAGTTCAACAATCATTACATCAAATTATTGTAAGACTATGTTTGAAAATATTATAAATATTTGAAATTTTAATAAAAAGTAATAAAACCAAGTAGACATCAATTCTTTGGGCAATGCTAGAAATTAAAACATAGCTAAAACAAATGATTTATCGAGTCTATCTCTTTCTTCTTAAAATTAATTTTGAAAAATAAAAATCTTAAAAATCCATCAAATCACCCCATATATGGGATGATTTGTGGTGATGATCAACCGGCCTCTTACAATCAAATCGCTAATTCCTTTTTTCGAGTTTTTTTTGGGGCACAATTCAAGGTTTTAATTATATTGTGAAATCACCAAAATAAAAAAAAACACACACACACACAATCTCATTTAATTAAATAGCAGCTAGCAAAATCAACAAATAAAATTGTGCCAGTCTCATGAATTTTGTCGTCTTTATTGGAAGGTCAAAGCCTGTTTTGGTTCCTCATGTTTGGTCAAAATGCTATTTTAGTCCTTCAACTTTTTTTCGTTTCATTTTGGTCCCTCAATTTTTCAAAACGTTCCACCGTTAATTAGTCCCGGATTCTTTTTCATCCAACTTTTTCGTTAAAAAAAAGAAAAAAACTAACTTTAATTTTCCAAAAGTTTTATTATTTTGCATTAAGGTCTTTTTCCTTTTGTAATTGAATCAAAATATAAGGAAAAGAAATAAATGGGGGTTAGAAATTTTCATAAGTCATCGGAAAAGGACCAAAACAAAATAGAACGAAAACAAGTTAAGGGGACCAAAACGGAAATAGGACTTTGGCCTTATTGAAAAGGAGCGCATATCATTTAGATAGAAGTGGTCTTATGCACATGTGAGGAGGGAATAATCACATTTAATTTAGATACGAAAATTTAAAGCAATAGAGAAATAATCATTAGCATAACAATTAATGTTATTAAAATTGAATTGAAGTGAACGATTAGACCAGTCGTACCATAGAAGATGGCTTTGTTGAAGGGAAATAAATCCTCTATAGTTCCTTTCTCTACAATTTTTGTAGAGTTGGAGAGAGAAAGAAAGAAAAAATAAGAGAGAGAAAGAGAAAATGTGAATTTTATATATTTTTATTTCATGAAATTCATATTTTCTCTCTCTTCTTCTTTCTTTCTCTCTCTAACTCTACAAGAAATGCATAAAAAAGAAATCTAGAGGATCCAATCCCTTGTTGAAGTCATTGGACCGTTCAAGGGTTGGACCATTTTGGATCTCCAAGAGCCACTTTAGTCTACTTCGAACTACTTTTGGATCATGACCAAAGTGAGTTTTGAAAAATCCTTTGGTCACAAAAATAAAAACTTTTTGTTAGTATGCTCACAAAATACAAAAAGGACCTATTATTTAATTTGATTTAAATTTGCATATTATTGAATGTTGTTAATAATGACTTGTGATGAATGTTCAAACTTTGTAGTTTATACTTGTTTTGGTTTAGTACTTACTAATTATATTATGACTTATCTCTATTGTATTTGTTTGGAATGATAAATTTATGAATTTATGAGTATATATGTGATATTGACTTAATGTTATCAATGTATTATATAGTTATAACTTGTATTTTATTAGCTATATATTATTTATATTTAAAATAATTAATATTTATTTATATATTTATGATATTATCTAATCTGACCATCAATCTAATCACTTGAGTCGATTAACATTTTACCTATAGGTTTATTTGGTTTACTAATCAATATGGTTTAATTTGGTGTGTTTACTATAAATAGTCAATAATATTTATCAATTATTATTATAAGATACCACAGTTTTATTTAAAAAATCATTTTGTTGTCTTTAGTGTGTCAAAATTATAATAGAAATAATACATATTAAGATGATTGAAGATTAATTATTTTTGACCACAAGGCACAACAACAGCGTCGCTTTGGCCGAGTGGTTAAGGCGTGTGCCTGCTAAGTACATGGGGTTTCCCCGCGAGAGTTCGAATCTCTCAGGCGACGTTAATTCTTTTTAAAATTTCCAACTTTTTCAGTTTTTTTCCAAATTCATACGTTGATTTTCCATGCCCTTCAAATGAGAACGAACAAAATACAAGACGAGTAGTTAAAGAGGAGAGAGAGAGATTGAACAAAAAAATGTAGAGAGTTGGTATGTATAGTTATTTGACTTGATGTGTTTGTTTGTTTACATCATCTTGTCTCGTACATTAATTACCTCTCCACATATTATTTCCTTCTCTTGTATCCAAAACAAACAAACACTACACTTTACTTATTCGATCTCCTTTTTGACTTTCTTTCAAATACAATAAAAAATGAAAAACCTTTCTTTCTCACTATTCACATTTCTCTTAATTTCAACCTTATTTCATTGTAGTATTGTACCAACCTATTCCCGCAAACTGACACAAATTTGCTACACAAGCAAACCACATACACAGTATTTTTCCCCTGCGCCCATCATCAACATTAATAATCCTATCCACATTCCCCAACTTTCTCTGCTCAACTACACCATATACATACATATACCTCACACAATAATGGAATCAATCCATGCTGGGATTTGGGTGTCTACAGTTTCTGAAAATGCTGAATGAAACAATGAGTAACTGATAAGAAAGAAATGATCAACAATAGGGATTTCTGTTTATTGTAGGAATTGAATGTAGTGCAAGAAAAATGGTTTTTTTGTGCACAGAATGTGTTTGTGAAAATGTCTCAGAGAGAGGGATGGGAAAATTCCGAAGATGGGTATCGCTTATTCAACTTGGAGAAGCAAGGTAAGGGAAAGAGGATATATTTCATCAACTTGCACCAAAACCTGCGTGCCCACCATATTCACAAACTGAAGCAACTTTTGATTGCAGAGACTACTTACTACATACGCCTAATTAACACAATGGGGGTGTGTACAATTTCTGAGGAAGCTGAGAAAGAAACAAAAGGTAATGAGACAATGTATATTCCACAAGAGGGTGTTTATGTTTATTGTATTTTTCCTATTTGTAGGAACTGAAGGATGGAAAAAATGGATTTGTGCATTGAATGTGTTTGTGAAAATGTCTCAGAGAGAGAAACAGAGAGAGAGGAATGGGAAATCTCAAAGATGGGTATGTATTGGCTATTCAACTTGGAAATCAAGGAAAGGGAAAGAGGATATATCTTGCATCATTAAACCCTCCAAATCCCATTCTCCCATTCTTAAGTTTTCCCCTGCTGATTGCCCAATATGATTATTCCCAAAACCAAGATGATTATCCGTGTGATTGAAGCAACCATTATTGAAGTGGTGGTTAGTACTGATGTTGTTATGGCTTTTCACATCAATATTCTCTAACTGATGATCAATATTATTGCTTCTTATACTCTCCAATGGAGGAAGACAGAGGTCTCTTTCTTCTAATCCCATTTTATGATGATTCCCCTGATCTAATGCCATCATCCCATTATATTCATCACCATAAAACCCATCCCCAACTTGGGCTAAGCATGAAGGCATGTCATATGGATTACTATTAGTAATAGTATTACTATTATTACTACTTAACATGGAAAAGGGGTATTCCATAAAATGATCACCAGGAAAAGGCAATGCCTGCATGGATTGTTGTATGGATGATGAGGATGATATTGATGATGATGATGAAGATGAGTCCATGCACATGGTGGTCAAGTTGAAGGGCATTGGAGATGTGTTGATCCCATTATTCAGAACATGATGATGATGATGATCTGATAATGAGGAGTCATCAGTACTGTTGTTTGGTGAAGGAGTATTAGTAGTAGCAGTGGAAGGAGAAGTAGTAGTAGCAATAGCAGCATTAGAGTTGTTTTTCATCCTCTTCTTCAATGTGGAATTCCAGAAATTCTTAATTTCATTGTCTGTACGTCCTGGAAGACGAGCTGCTATTTGAGACCATCTGAGATTTTCACAAGAAGAAAAAGATTAAAGAAAATAATGACAAAATGATAAGAGAAATCCAAAAACACACATGTGCACATGCATGCATGTATAGTATAAATCAAGGGTCTCGAGTTGGAGATTTGAAAATACAGTTGTGCTAAATACTTGGTACGTGGGAGAACTTTACTATCTTTGTAGTCCTATCCAATTTGAATGAGACTTTTGTTCATCTATACCGTTGGAATGGATAGGTGAAGGATACTTGTGGCTCATACAAAAAAAAGGTATACTATATATAGCTCAAAGAAAATATTCTTGAAGCATTCTTGGATATATATATATATATATATATATATATATAAGAAGGTGCTTGCGATATTTACAAATAAGTTTGTCATTAATCAAAACTACATATTTTGTGGTTAACTGTACGAAAATCATTTTACTTTTGATTGCAATTGCTAATGTCATTTTGTACAACACTACAAGTAAAAATATGCATTGAGTATGAGTTGTGTTTAATTACACCAGTTAATTACATGTTGTTTAATGAAACAAAAAATTCCAATAAGAAAGCAAGGATTACTGATCAAGGATTAACTAGACCAAAAATATTAAATCTGTTTGGGAACTTGGGGAAAAAGGTTTTGTAATTTTATACTGAAGGTGAACATGTAAACTGGAAATTGAAGATGTGCTAAGGAATTAAGGATTAATGAAAGGATCAGTTAAAAAGATTTTCAGGGCAGATTTCATGAACTACTTAATTACGTACAATGCCTCAAATAGATTTCTTAAATAACCAGATTTGTTTGGGCTGTTAAGAAAAGTATGATCTGTTATGGTAATGACAGTACATGGTTTTTACCAAGAATTTTTGCTGATGAACAACTGACTGAGACCAAATAATTAGTCTCTATTTTGGTAATTTGGTCCCTTTTAAAAAAAAACAACACAAATTGCATATGTGTTTATAAATATATAGCTTAAATAATTGTGCTAGATTTATTTGGGCTCAATCTTTTGTAGACCGAATATTATGATCTTACTTCATCAGTAGGATTTTAAGATTGATTTAGTCGAGATTCTATAAAATGTAATAATACTAATTAATCTCCATTTTTTTAACTTCAATTATTTGCTTATATTTCATGTTTCTGGTTAGACATTCCACTTGTTATTTGTCTTCTTCAGAAAATTAAAGAAACTCTTGTCTTTCATTTTACACAATTTGACTGCAAAGCTTCCAATTCATCTCTATTTATATCATAACATATATATGAACAGAAAGACAACATACAGTACAAAATAACTGAAAGATGCAAGGAAAAGAAAATTATGAAACACATATAGCGCATCCAATTATATATTAAGACAAAATGTCATGAATAAATTAACTCATACATAACTTCAAACACACGATTCATGCATCCCGACATACACCAAATTTTGAAGCAAGCAAAGAAATATATATAAAAAAACAAAGTGTTGTATTAAATATTTATTTTAGTTTTTCAATTGTTACACTCATTTATTGTACGTTGTAATGATTTTGAAAAATATTAATGTGGCAATAAATTCTTGAAATAATAAAAGAAAAGAAAAAAAAACTTGTGAAACACCAGCTAGCAAGGTTTTTAAATTCTCTGAAAAGTAAAGATAAAATGTTAAGATGATATATATAATTATTAGGAGTTGGTTAATTAAGAATCAAAGTATTAATTTGTCAAGTTGAATAATGATGTGTGCTGGATCAGTCACAAGTGACAACATAAATTGTAGAAATGAATGAATGAATGGGTGAATATTGAGAGTGTTAATATATATATATATATATATATAAGGACGTTAAAAGGTCATTTCGCTTCTAAATGTATATATCCTATTGGTATTTTAGTCCATTATGTTTCAAAATGTTAAAATTGGTCCTAAATATTGGCAAAATGTTTCATTTTGGTCTCAAACTATTGAATATGATCATATTTCTCTCGTTTCAAGTTTGAATGTGATGAGTTTAGAGCTACGTATCATTCTCAAAGCAAAATTGATCATATCTCTCTCATTTCAAGTTCGAAAGCGACGAATTCAGAATTATATACAAGTTACTCTTAGTAAGTCTTTTGAACTTAGAAATGAGAAACAAGAAAGAAATATGACCAAATTCAATAGTTTAGGACCAAAATAAAACATTTTGCCAACATTTAGAAGTATTTAAACATTTTGAAACATAAAGGATGAAAATGATAGGCATAAATGAGGCTTTAACCTATGTATGATAATGAATAGGTACCTATTGCCAAGGAGGGAATGGAAGTGAAGAATGAGATGTTCCTCTTGAATGGAGAAAGCACCACGTTTGAGATCAGGCCTGAGGTAATTGATCCAACGGAGACGACAACTCTTACCACAACGTTGAAGTCCTGCATTTCTGGCAATGTCACTCCAACATCCTTGTCCATTTGTCAACATGTACCTTATCAACTTCTCATCTTCCTCAGGTGACCACAATCCCTTCCTCACCTTATTATTACTATTACTATTACCACTCTTCATTATCAACTTGTTATTATTATTATTGTTCTCCTTCATCAAATAAGACATATAATATGTGTATGTGTGGGAGAGATCTAATGCATGAGAGAGGGCTATATAGAAGGAATTACAAGGCTAGCTTGATAGGGTGGGAATGAAGGGTGATGATGATGATGATGGTGAAGAAGCCCTTTTAATTTGTGGGGTTTGCTTCAAATTAAAATTAAAATATATATATATATATATATATATATGTATCTATGTATGTGTATATATATAATATAAGTTTGTTTGTTGGTTGATGGGTAGAGTGGAAAACGGATTGGAGGGGGACCTCCTTCAATGAACACATACACAAAGAGAGAGAGAGATGGTTGGTCTTCTTGTCTTTGACTCAATTCTTGTCTTTTTCCATTTATTTTACTTCACTCACAAGGTAATCATCATCTCTCTCTCTCTCTCTCTCTCTCTCTCTTTTGTATGTAACACTAACAATTTTGCTTCCACTTCACATAATGCCTCTCTCTCTCTCTCTCTCTCTCTCTCTCTCTCTATATATATATATATATATANGACAATAATCACAATTAATTATATATATGTTGTAGTACTTTGGAAGACTTAATTATTGTACAACACATAATTAGCACACTATATATATATATATTATATATTATATATAACAGTGTGCCATGAATTAATCTTATTAAATTTGTAAAATGAAGCTGAAATAAAACTTGTCAATTGGCGATTCTAAGCTTAAGTACGTGGATATAATTGTATAACTTGAGAAGTGTGACTTAGTAATGCAGTAAAAATTTAGTTGAGTATTACTTTTGTGTTGTTTGATAAGGATTTCTATATATACTTGCTCTTCAATTCAAGGACTCACTACACGTGTGTTTCTCTTATCCGTTGTAACAGCTGGACAAATATCTATTTTTTCCTACCCCATTCTTAATTTTTTTTTTCATATTTAGTTATCTGGTTTTAGTTTTCATGTCAATATATTATAATTAAACCTAGAAAAATGTCAATTGATAATATAATCTAGCTTAATGTCAATTTCAACTTGCTAATTTTAGCATGATTAAAAAAAATCATCTAAATTAAACTTAATTATTGTAATAAAATCAAATTTCCAATACGAAATTAGAGTAATTAAAATTAGAAAAATCAATTATATATATGTCCTAGATATTTGGGCTTAAATATATGTACACATCTATCATTTTCTTCCTGGCTGTCAAAGCTTTATATGTTTGGATAATTCCCTTTCATTACCTAATCATCTTTCCGACACCCAATTATATTTTCCATACAAAACTTTCCATGAACCACAAAATTAAGGAAAAAGAAAAAGATAAAAAATAAATAAAATAATAAAATCCTATTCATCATTCATCAGCAATATATTTGCCTGCAATCTCAGTCATTGTCCATTTCAAGAACATATATAGAGATAGACATACATACATAATACATGGGAGTCTCTGTCAATTAGGAAATGTTTGAAGGGCATTATAGTAATTTCATTAGTCTCTGACAAGGACTCTCATGAGATAGATAAAAGTGAGTCATCAGAAAAACTCCCAAACTAATCAGATCAGAATTCTTCATATGTTTCAAAAGCATCACTCTCCCAATCAACAGCTGTACTTCTAATATTAATAATATTAGGCAAAATAGTATTGGTACCCTCAAAGTATAGAGTCAGTTTCAGTTATACCCTCAAAATCTTTTGGGTCAATTATACCCACAGTCCTCTTTTTTTTTTTTATGTCAATTATATCTCTAATGTTAGGGTACAATCGACTCAAATATGAAATATTTGGAGTACAATTGACTCAAATATAAAACATTAGAAGTACAATTGACCTTAAAAAACTTTAGGGATTCAACTAAAACTGATAGACCCCATACTTTAGGAGTACCAAGATTACTTTTGCCGAAATATTATTATAAATAAATAAAAAGGGAAAATAAATATTTGTGATGCTTGTGTTATGAGGGTGTCCCAAGCAACATTCTACTTTGTTACAAAGACAAGAAAAAACAACTCACCTGGGGATTCTGTGGCACACCGCCACATTGTACTACAGACAGACACACATGCATTATATTGTACAAGTACTTATGATAATGATGATAATGATAATGGCAATAAAAGTGGAAGAAGAAGTACTCAAAGAATTGATGAAAATGGAAGTCCAAGGTTAGATTGAATTCATGAGTTTCAACAATTTCGGACAATGCATGCCTTTTAATCAGCTTTTCTGTCTGAATTTGTGTCTTCATTTGAATCATCACATACATGTGCTATATATATGTAACATATGGGAAATATATATATATATATAATTGAAAACAAAATTGAGTGTACATTATCACCAAAAGAAGTTCATCACTGAATGCCTGACATATATATATAAATTCATGTGCATATGCTAGTAGCTAGTACTAGTATGTATTATTGGCAAATGGCAACTTCTCAATTAGGAAAGAGAAGTGTGACAGTAGATTAATCTCTTCTACACACTGCTATGTAGGTATAGTTAATATTTACTATTATTGCTCTACCTTTTTTCTGAGGGAATTATCAATTATGTATTCTGGCAAGAGAGAATTATTGAATAGATTATATATATAATTTTTTGGCAAAAGAAAAATGTATTGGTATGGTATCAAGTTGTCAAATTTGAGAGTTTAAGTAAACTCATAAGAATAAGTTGAAGTCAAATTGTAAATTCGTATTATAAAACTGTAAGACTTTATTTATCTAAATATTAATGATATTGGTGAGTCATTGTATATAGTTAAGTTTAAATAGGATGAAAAAACAAAATTTTGCTTGTATAAATCTAAATTCAATAGCTATTAAATAACATATAAATGTGAACAAAAATTTTATTTAATCATTTTTATAAACTATTGAAAGCTTAAAAGTTTACATATAAGCCTGTAATTTTGTCTAATTCATTCTTATTACATCAATCTTCAATATTAAATTAATTATAGACTAGATTTCATGAGTTAAATTCTAATTAAAAAAAAGTAAAAAAAAAGTAACGAAAATTCATGAGTTTATTACAAATTTATAAGTTTATGATAGTAAATTCGAGGAAATTATTCATTTATAAATTAAAACTCGATTTTGACAATCAAACTTGTAATAATATATATATATATATATATTTAAAATAATAGCTCAAAGTAGAGATGACAATAATTTAACACATTTTAGATATTCAATACTATTTAACTAAAGAAATATTTGAATTCTTTAACTGAGGTGTAGCGGTTTGGCGAGCTACATCCTAGGGAAAGAATCCAGGTTCGATCTCTAGTACTTTACATTAAGTTTTAATATTGTCTTCAATAATTTTGTTATCAATTTTATCTCTAATATTTCATATTTTAATTAACGTGCGTTTTTCTTTTTTTTAGACTTCCACGAATAATCTTTTGTTGTGTCCACAATAAAAACAAACTTTATTCTTTTAGGATATTAAAACTGCATTCCGCAATCAAAGTTATTATGTTACAACCCGATGTCATTTATGGAAAATATCGTATATCAGTTTCTCAATATACACTTTTGATCAAAAAGGAAAATTCTCAATATACACACATGAAAATTGTGATTTCGACAATTAATGTGGTCAATGAGTGCAAATATAAAATGGTGGGCAATTAATAGAGTTAAGAAACAAAAGGTGAAGTTGAACAATCTCCAAAACTTGTATTCTTAAATAAATCTCAAGCTAATTAGTAAGAATCAATAATGGGTTCAAATTAAGATGAATGTGAGAGCAGCAATAATGGTGATAATGATGGGGTTTATGGTCATTTCAATGGCGGTTGTTTCAGGAAGCTCAAAGAGGACCAATTGAAGAGTGCATGAATGAATGCATGTCGTAAGATTTGTTTTCCTCTGCTTTGATCGTTTGATTATCGGATAATCAATCAATACGAACAATAATACTAGCTACATTATCGTATATACATACCTACATATATTTAAGTATGTATATGCATGTATCATTGATCTGACCAAATATGGTCATGGTTTCTAGTGGCTTTTCATAGTGTTTTATGATGATTTATGAGCTTAATTGCATGATTTAGCTTCTAATTGTGATGATTTGGTTATACTTGTGATTGAATGCATTTTAATCCTTTTAGTGTTCAATTATGTGATTTTCTCGGGTTTTATATTAATTTGGATTTTATCTTGTGAATTTGAGATATTACATTAGCTTTATTAGCATTTACAAGTTAGGATGAAGCCTAACTTGGAAGAAATCACAAGGAAAAGGGCCAAGAAGAGCTGGAATCACATGCTGAAGGACTGAATTGCAAAGCAGAGAAATTTGTGCTATTTTCGGTACCTCGCCACGAGGGGTGCCGCGGCGAGGTCCGCGGTGAACTCCCAATTTTCTGTGGAAATAAAATGAAACGGTGTGTTTCATGTTGGACCAAATTTCCATGACCTAACCCGGCCGAGAACCCGAGGAAGACGCGATTTTAGTCCCTTAGAAGCCTCATTTTCAAGGAGGCACACTCTCCTTCATCTTCTCCATTTTCTCTCATATCCCACCTTCATCCATGGCTATTTTGGAGGTTAGGAGGCTTGGTGAAGCTGAGTTTCTCTCCATGAGTGGCTAGATTCCACACCTGGAGGAGGATTGGAGGAGGCCCGAGTTTGGTTCTACACTTAGGGAGTTTTACTTTACTCTTTTTATAGTTTTATATTAGGATTTGAGTTTATCTTGGTTAGATAGCTTGTTATTCTGATATTGACTGTGAATTTGAGATTGGATTATGAATTCTGAGATATATTGATTATTATTTATCTTGATTACGATCCGTTTGGGTACGGTGTAGTTTGTTTGACTAGTAATTGAGATAATTTTTTGATAAATCATAGATGCTCATTTGTCTTTTGAGGTTCTAAGGACTATTTTGATAAAGATTATAAACTTTTGGGATTAAAGTGTAATTAAATCAGGACCTATAAGTGCAATGAGGAAATGCTCATGTGTCACTATTTTATGACGTGGCAGCTTCTTTTTTTTTTTGGAATATAACGGTGTTGACGTGGCGATAACGGGACACGTCAGCGCATAACGGGACACATCAGCGTCTGTTATGGCCACGTCAGCATTTTTGTAACCCCAATATGACGGAGGGACCAATTAGTTAGGCGTTTGCAAATTTCGGGGACCGGCTAATACAATGGGTAAAATTCAGGGACCTATCTGTCAGCGAGTGTAAAAATCAGGGACCGGGAAGTTATTTTACTCTTAATTTATACCTACAATTTTATAATAAATTTATAAATTTACATAAAGATTAAGGCTAAAACACATTTTTGGTCGGGATAATTTTGGCAAAGGTCTCAATTTGGTCCCATAACATGTTTTGTTGCAATTTTGGTCTCATAACTTTGGCAAATGTCTCAATTTTTTTGCTGCAATTTTGGTCCCATAAAGATGATATGACATACTGAGTTGAATGATGACGTGACAAATATGGGTGAAGTAGATTTAATGGTATATAATGAATAGAAATCACCTTGGGACCAACGGTGAGACGTTTTCAAAAGTTATGGGACCAAAATTGCAACAAAAAAAGTTATAGGACCAAATTGAGACCTTTGCCGAAGTTATGAGACCAAAAAATGCGTTTTAGCCCAAGATTAATAAACGTATTGCGAGAAAATTGTCTTTCTGTGACAACTTTTGGCTTGATGACTCGAAAAGTCACAATTGAAACCTTGATATTTGGTGGCAAAATTTTCGGTCGCCACCTGTGCCCTCAAACTAGTGGCAACGAAAATTTTTACCACCAAAACCAATTTATTTTTTTTTGGCCTGAACCAAAACCAAATCTTTAGTGATGACAATATTTTTTTTTTTCCTGAAATGACAATGTTCAATTGCTGCATAAGATCGACATCGATGCAAACCAATTACTTTATTAACAATATTAGAGGCGATTTCTTTTCACAAATAATGTTTCCAGTGGCAATTAGTACCTACTTATTCTATTTTTGGAGACGGCTTTCGTCGAAACAGATACTAATATTCGGTGCCACATATATAAACAGATACTAATACTAGTATTATGTAACTAGTATTATGTATGTGGCAAATATCAAATTTAAAATAAAATAAAATAATAAAATTTATGATTATCAATGCATAATAAATTACGCTAAAACAGCGGATTAAAAAACACATGCATTTTATAATAAATTATTTCTTCAAAAAATATTATTATCTTAAGAAGTTATAAATTAATCCCTAAACAAGTTGATTTATTGGTAAGGATGATTAAAATATTTATATTAAATACTATTGTTTGAACTTTATTTCCAAATAAATTATAAAATTACAATTATAATATAAATTGTTAAATATTTTATATGATGGAGTAATTTAATGACACATTTATATCCATAATTTATTTTTCAATTTTTATGGTTATACAATAGAAAGATTATAAATATATGTATAAAAAATAATTTATTTAAGAATTTCTCCACATCTAAATTTGTGTATAAAGATTCAACTATTCATATGAATTTGTTAACAAATGTTAATTCAATTGATAAGTTGACTCACAATTCAGAAGGTCATAATATCTATTCAAAATAAATGTTATATATATCATTACTTTATATTGTGTCTTGTTAAAGTCACCAAAAATTAATTTTATATTTTAAAACTTATGAATATGTATCGTACAGGTGTCGGACACGAACACGTATCTGACACGATGACACGCCCTCAAATTGAAGTGTACATGCTTTGCTTGAATATGGAACACAAGTACTTTGAACCAATAAATACCTTCAAATAGGCAATGTACTGAAAACTGTGAAACCCCTTTAAAGGACAAGCATCATGAGAAGTTGAAAAGGGAGGTGACTTTTATTTGCAAAAAAAGATGGCATTCCCATCCATCCAATAAAAATCAAGGACCAACCAAATTATTACAAACAAGAATAAGACACTTTGATTCTTTCTCAAGCAACTGGATGGTAGTTGATGCAGATGAAAACACAAGTATTCAGCAGAAAATTGTTGCCTTATTCGTCGGCAATGTGTGCGGGATCTCGGAGGAACCTCTCCATCTCACGTGCCCTAGTCCTAATGGACATGTCAAAGACCTTTTGGCTAAATTCAACCACTAGGCCACCCATTATAGTTGAATCAATCTGAAAATATTATAGAATTTTCATCACAAATTCGTATAGAGGAAGAGGAGGGACTAGAGAGAAAGCGACAATAGATTTTACACACTAATTTACCTTCTGTTCAAGGTGAACCTTTTTTCCTGCTCCTATGATCTCCTGAATAATTTCCTTCAGTTCCTTCTCCTCTTGAGGAGGAAGAGGCTGATGTAAACAAACATAAATATTCAAGTAATGCAGCAAATATTGAACCATTTGGGAGGAAATTAAACTGCATGACATATTCAGGTATAATTTTATACAAAGGATGCAGCCATTTTCCAAAACTATCCTAGACAAGTCAAAAACTCCTATATAGACAAGTCAAAAACTATCCTATTACAAAGTAACAAAACCTCCTTCATAGACAAGTCAACTAAAAGAGGACATATACTAATTAGTTCGTAGAAGAAATTAAGGAAACATAAAGAATTATATCATCACTTATGAACAAATTTTAAAAAATGAAAATCCTTTAAAATTAATGAAGATAGAGAAAGGAAAATGGTGAAAGTAAAATGAGTGAGGATGGGAATGATAAGGTCACCAACAGAAACTAGTGAGGGAAGATTCAAAAAGACTGTTATGAGCCCAAACAAATAATCAAGAATATGTATGAGAATAACAGGATTTAAGGAATTAAGATGGAAAACACAATCAGAAAGGCACAGTGAACCCCCATACTCAGGAATCAGAGAGTGTTACGATCCTAGTATTTAATATATTATTATTAGGAATAATATATGTATTTGTTAGTATTATTATGTGTTATGTTTTTATGTATGGAAGTTATCATGTGTGGCAGTTATATGGGGTAGTTTTAGGAAATGTAGGTAGTTATTAGGAAGACTATATATATGTAATGTAAGGATTATTGTGGAATAGGAATGATATAAGATAATTTTCAGAAACTGATTTCTCTCCCTCTCAAGTATGGAGATTCTCCCTCTTGAGTCCCTCTTCTTCTAACCCTAGATTCTCGGGTTCTAACAGAGAGATATGCAGAAAAACCATTAAACAATGCTAAGCCAGCAAGACACTGCCTATCCACCACCAAAACCGCATAATAGTTTTCCGTACCATCCCCCACTCTCCTTTTACTATTTATAAGCCTTCATCATAACAGAATTGCTTAACCTCACTCACTGTAGTAATACATGCCTCCTACCAAAATACCCCAAGACTGTTACATAACAACTTTTGACACCCCTCCTTCCTATCCTCTACCTTCCCTAATGGACCTTATGGAATAAGCCTTGAGTTTTGAGGCCTGCAAATTCATCTCGTATTAAATTTATAAAATAAACTACAACAAAAACTTTACTTGATTATCTAAATGGCTGTTAAAAAAGAAACTGGGAATAGAATAATACATTGGTATGTCGGACATTATGGTATAAGATGTTATAGTTATCTTTAGATAACCATGCTTAATATGACAATGAAAATTTTTTGAACTGGTAGCATGTTATATCTCCAAGTACAATGGATACAAAACATAAGCATCACAGATCCCACTCCTAGTACCTTAGATGGGATGGTGACTATGGTATATTGAACACCTTTAAAATAATTTTGAAATATTTCTGACAAGTTATGGAGACGAAATAAAACCTCTCTACCTTGAGTTTATTAATATAAAAGATTAAAGAATAAAGATTATCCAAAACTATGGAAAAAATATAGTCTAATCATATCACTATGTTACTAACACCAATACTAATTTAACTCATTATTCTGAGAATAATTATGTAACTGAACTTAATGATGGAAAGTACTCACATGCTGGATGAATGTTTCAAACATTAAAGAGACATCATCAAACAGGTGTCACTTACAATGATAGTGCTCACAATGGCTTTCACTTCTCCCTTATGTGCCATAGTCAACTCCTTAAACCTCTTAGCTATAGTTTCCAAGTTTCTTAGCCTCCCATTCTCGGCTAATACAGCTTTAAAATAGAAAAAACCATCAGTTAATCAATCACATAAGCAGAAAAGTAATATTTTATCTATAAATAAAGACAAGAAAAATTAAAAAAGGACAATTGAATGTGCAATTTGTATTGAAAGATATAATAAAATATTAGAAGCAAAGTGCCAAAATAAATCACCTTAACATAAAAAAATCAAAATTAGTTTGCTATTACATGATTTGTGATCAAATTATAAAAAAGAAAAAAAAAAAAAAAAAAAAAAAAAAAAAAAAAAAAAAAAAAAAAAAAAANAAAAAAAAAAAAAGAAACTGAAAAAAAATTGCAGGTATGAACCAGATGACAATACAAATTTGATATTCATAATTGGTAAAGTGTAAGTAGAACAGAACCTCAAGAATTGGGCAAGCCATATAATGATATAAAGACTGTATACGATCCTTAAGTTTAAAATAAAGTAGAAGTAACAAGATTATGGCAATCATAAACACGCACATGAGTGGATAACAAATAGTACTTTTGGTTATTGAAACAGACGCCGACAGATCCTCTATAATTGAGGTTCCTGAATTTCTCTGCAATTGGCCATTCTCCCACGTAGTTGAAAAACAAAAATTGTGTCCAAAACACACTGTTTCACTTAGGAGGGGATGTGTTTTGAGCAATGATGGCCTAATTGCAGAAAACTTTAGGAACCTCAAATACAGAGGATCTGTCCTCGAAACAGACATCTAAAAGAAAAAGGAAGGGAATATTAAAGTCCAAGAAATAAAAGGATAAATGAGAAACCAAATATAACATTATATGAAGAAGTAACAAGGACATATTATTCACTGCTGCCAGTATTGGTGTTCCAATGGAAGAAAATAATTCTCATGTACCAATGACATGCCAATTAATTGCTTAAAGAACAAGCCAACCTCATTATTTAAGTTTAGGCTTATGCATGGTCTATGAAGATAAGCACCTCCTCTTACAGTATAAGATATTTTTAAATGCCCCAAAAGTCTATGTTTAAGTAATAAACTACATGTGACACTAGTATTGGTCTAAAGAGCCAGAAGATGTTACACTTTTGGAAATCTGAGAAGTTAAATTAAGGAATCTTATGAAGTTGTGAACACATATAACAGACTTTTAAATTACAACTAATTTAGTTTACTATTCAATTTTTGTGGCAATGACTTTGAATAAACTCAATTTTTTATACATTCTTAACTTGCACTCCTGAGAAACCTACTGCAAAAATTACACATCTTCCCTTCTTAATTGTAGAAAGTTACTGCTATAAGATAAACTTAAAACCCATAAAAAAAACTCCACTGTTGCTCTTTAAAGGAGGAATGAGATGCTTGTACCACTGACAAAAAATTACTCTTCCAATTCCTCATACTTTGGAAAGACTTGGTATAGGTCAAGACATCTAAATTGCACATTCTGTTTTGACCATAATTATTCAATATTCCTCCAAATTCAATGAAGCCTTGTCAATAACTCAACATGATATAAAATCTCAATAATTCAAACAAATGAAGCTTATCATACCAAGAAAGTTCTTTGTAATATCTGAAAATTTAGCATCATCGGAAATGGCCTGGATGGCCTTCATTCTAGTATCTTTGGGCACAGACAAGTCCTTAGTAAATTCTAAAAATTTGGGGCTTCTCTTTGTCGCCTCAACAAGGTCAAGAATCTCAGACTCAACCTTCTCCAAGGAATTAGCTTTTACTGCTGCAATATACAAAGCAGAGGCATAATTGCCTGAACCCCCAAATAAAGCCAGAGGCACCTGCAAGATGATCAAGAAGCATCCATATTCTTAGCATAATTCAATTAGAAATAAATGAATTTAGTAAGTGATACAACATGTTCAGCTAAAACCATTTTGGAAAATCAAAGACACACAGTAACAAGAATGCACATATTCTTTTAACGATTCCTTCCACATCATGTTGAAGACCAGTTTATTGGACTACCTTGACTTTCTGTTCCTTCTGATCAGTTGGGGTGGCATAATTTCTTGAGGCCTGCAAGTACAAGATGGAGGAAAGGTAAAAACCACGTGAGCGGTAAACCTTATCTACAGAACAGACAACACAATTCAAGATACCAACAGGCAGAAAATGCAGATTCCTAAAATGCAGATTCCTAAAATATATCAGAAACAGAAGGAAAATTATCAACTTGATTAGAACGTCCGTAAATTAAAGGCTTTCATCGCACACCCCACTCATAAAAAAGGGGACAGAAACGAAGATTGTTGTGATACACAGAAAAACTTCAATCAATATAAACAAAGCAGATTTCAAAGATTTAACGAAATTTAACACTACTACACGATCGAAGCAAAGGTGGGTCAGCGAATGCGAAAGCAAAGAAACAATTTTTCGGGAGTTTCAGTTAAAAAGAAACCTGGGAATTTGAAGGGGCAATGAGAAATCGAGGAAGTGAGGATCTTTGGGCAGAGAGAGAATGAGAGGGTAGATGATGGCGAAGCTTGTTGAAGAGGGAAACACCCGATCTGATTCGGCCACACAATGCCATCTTTGAGAAACCTTAATGCAGTGACAATGAGAGAGACACACAGACACAAAGGAACGATGGTCGGAAATGAGGAAGATGGTGATTCTTTACGGCGGCTGAAGAACGCTGAGCACGATGCTCTTAAAATCACCCAAGAGTGCATACTTCGTCCGCCTTCTATTTTTATTTTTGGCAGAAACCTCATTTTGATCTCTAATGTTTATTCTAAATTTCATTTTCGTACCTAGTATTTTTTTCTGTTCCGTTTTGATCCTTAATGTTTCCCAATAGTTTTATTTTGGTCCTTAATAAGTTTCATAATTGGTCCCTAACCACTTAATGTGATCATATAATTTCTGTTTTAAGTTTAAATGTGACAAAATTATATAGAGGTGAGCATATGTTGGATTAGATTTGGAGAAAATCTCAACCCAACCCACACATCAATATGCAGGTTGGATTGAGTTATGTGATTTTTAAAACCTAAATTAACCCAATCTACATAACTGTAGTTGGGTTGGGTTGAACTTACGGGTTGAGTCTGTAATTTTTTTTAAAAAATATTTTTGATTTTTATAACAAAAAAATATTATTATAAATTTTTTAGTGAATAGAAAGATTTACAAAAAAACAAAATTTAAAAATATATAACTTTTTATATATAAATATAAATCAATTAAAATACACTCAATAATATATATAAAATTATAAATGTAATATATATATAATCATATACATTTTAGAATTAAAATATTTTATCTATAAAAAACTAATAATATAAATAAATGAACATATGTAAAAGAGAAAAAAAATTATGTGCGGGTTTACTGGTTGAGTTGGATTGAAAATCCACTAACCCGTAAGAGTGCGGGTTGGAAATTGTGAACCAACCCGGTTGGAAATTGTGAACCAACCCAATTCGATGTTGTTGGTGAGTTGGGTTGTTCACTCCTAAAATTAGAGTTGAGTTATTTGTGACAAGGTTTTTTTTTTTCTAATTGGAGCTATCAACAAATGAGATCGAATCGAACATGAAATTGGGTCTAAAAGTGAGTAGCTCATTTCATGGAATTTGTCGTATCTCTCACGTTTCAAATTCGAACGCAACCAAATTGGAATTACAAGTTGCTCTTGACGAATTGTTTCTCTATTTAGTTGGGGTGTCGTTAGCAAATAAGGTTAAATAGTACTCTGAAATTAGATATGGTCAAAACATCAATAGTTACTTTTTATTACTATTTGATCTCATTTGTCAATGGTCTCAATTAGATAGAGAAAGAACTTCTCAAGAATAATTCATAATTCTACTTTTATCACACTTGATCTTAAAATAAAAGAAATATAATTGATGTGAAATGAACCGTTCACTTTTAAACACAATTGTAGATATGATTTAATATGGCTTGCTAACCGCCCCCAAATGAATAAAAAATTATTCATCCAATATTCCAATGTAAATCAGGCATAACTCTAATTTCAAAGTATCTCCTCTTGATGAGTAGAAGTGTTGATCCAAAAATCTTGGGAAAAGACATTGTGTTTTTGGGTACTTCGATCCTTATCTTCTTCATTCCTCAAAATGGAACAACAACGTAACAAGTCAACAACAAATGAAAATAAATAACAATATATTTGTTCTTGCGCCTAATGATACCGCCATACTCGTCACAGATCATGAAATTTATATTATATTTTTTCTCTATCGATATCCAAGATTTTATCTCCATTAATTCAAATTCAATCTGTATAGTCCACCTAATTATAATAAAAAGATTTTCAATAAAAATACATAAAATTTTAATTCCAAAATCTTATGTAAATGATTCCAAGTCACTTATCATTCAAATCGAAACTAACATACAGAAATTTATATATATAACATACTTTCCACTACTATCCAGGCCGGTAACTCCAACTTCTTCAACTTTCCAGAACTTACTATCACTTTTCTCTCTTCACATGTCGTTTAATTTAATTAGTGGTGAATGTGTCATCATGTGTATATATATATAGTCGCTTCAAAATCTCTTATTTTCTCTTATATACTAAACATCGCCGATACATTTCAGAAGCTAACTAGCTAGCTAGAAGAAAGAGAGACCAAGAGAATTGATTATCCAAATCATCAGATTTCAGAACCCCATTTTCTCAATTTTGTTATTGAATTTTTGCATAGACGATTGAGATCATCGATCAGGAATATTTATTTTCCTTGAATTAATTTGGGTTTGTGTTGTGGTGTTTGGCTGGTGAGAAAATTTCAAAGAAAAGAAAATGTTGGAGTTTTTGATAACAGTGGCTGTATCTACAATCCCTTTGACTCTGTACATTCCACCTTTGAGAAACTTGAATCCTTTGGTGGAAGCCATGGAAGACATAGCCAGAGACAGAAATATTTACAGCCACACGATTTCCCCCTACATACGCTTTCTCTACCGTAGGATCATGGATTGTTTCCTCTGCAACACAACCTCCACTTACAACTAGGTGTAGCTACAACGTATATATAAATAAGTTTGAGGATATATATATATATATACACTTTAATTTCATGTTCAATGTTTTTCTTTTTCTTCTTTCTTTGATCACTTGTTGCAACACTTGCGTGTCTGTCAAGTGTATAGATTTAGTTTACCTATCTTTGAATTGTTGATAGAGAATTTAATCAACAATTTTTCTTTTTACTAAGTGGATTATGCGGCAAAATATCAATGAATGTGATATTCAATATTATATATATGAGGGTTGAAAATTAACTCCTAAACAAGAAAGCAACCGGTGCAAAATAGAAAGAGTTAAATAATTTTTTTTTTTTTTTATATCTGTGTCGTCAAGTTTTATAATAAAAAGTGATTAAAACTGAATCTTCAGTGGCAGAAAAAATAATTAAACGTTTTTTTTTCAAAATATTCTTAAAGAGAAAATAATTTCAACGAAATAAAACTACTACTAAAAATATCAGAAGCACTTTCGAACAGAAAGAAAAGAAAAACCTCTATTGTGGAATGAACAACAAAGGGTAAAATGATTTTTGTAATTAATGATGTGACAATGTGTCGTTATTGTGTCCAAGGTATATTTTGTACCACAATAAACCTCCAAGATAAAACCTACGTAGTACGTACAGAAGAAAATTCACCATAATTAACCTCAAGGGGCATAAAAAAAATTCACCATAATCCTTACGTAGTACGTAGATTAATTATGAAAATTCACCATAAAAAAAAAAGAGTTCAAATGAAAATGAGTTCTAAAACTCGAAACTTTGTAATGTTTGTGAAGCAAATGGGTCGGTGATTTCCGATATTTACGTGCACCGTGCATTTTGGCGCATTCTGTCTTGCTTTCTTATCTGCATATGTATACCGACATCTTCAAACACATCCTAATCCTTACATTATTGATTGGATTTGTTGGACAAAATATAATTCATATGAAATTGTTTAGCAGTAATTTAATTTAATTTAGATCAAAGGCTCATTTTGATCCTAAATATTTGTCCTAATCTTTATTTTGGTATTTTATATTTCAAAATGTTTAAAATAGTCTTAAATATTAGCAAACTATTTCATTTTGATCCCAAACTTTTAAATATGACAAGTTCAGAGTTATATATTACTCTCAAAGAGTACTTTCCCTATTCAACTGAGGTTGTCGAAAAACGAGGTCAAATCAGTTTCAAAAATAGATCTCTTGTTTCATAATCAAACAAGCGAAAATTGATCATATATCTCTTGTTGAAAATTCGAATGCGGTAAATTCAGGGCTATAAATTACTCTTAACAAGTCTTTTGAACTTAAAATAAAAAACGAGGGAAATATGACCAAATTTAATAATTTGGAATCAAAATAAAATATTTTGCTAACATTTAAGACTAATTTCAATATTTTGAAAATAAAAAACCAATATGAAAATTAAAACATACATTTAGAACCAGAATGATCTTTTAACCTTTAACTTATTATTTTCCTATTAAAAATCAAATAATAAATAAACATATATATCTAATTATTCTGGAATGAAGCCTCTTTAAGAGATAAATGAAGAGGACAAAAGAGCAGAGGAAAAAGGTGGATTGGAAGGCGAATTGAATTGCTTTTGTTGGTTGAGAAGTGGGCTTTCCGAGATCCGACCCAAAACAAGAACCAAATTCAATGTGGATCCCACCATAAAAAATTATATTTAATTCCTTCTACTAACCAAATTCTATTTCTAGGCTTAAGACTTTGTTACTAGTTAGTAACTTACTAACTAGTAACCAACATACCTCTCCAAAAGCCCATACCCATGGCATAGAAATACAGAAATGCAAACATTATAAAAGACGCAACAGAACATATGGCAAAAACTAAATAGTGCATGTACTAAATGACATGAGGTCACTGAGTTCTTTCTAGTAAAACCTACCTACATGTAATTTGAATTGGAAAAAAAAGCTAAATGAGAGTTAAAAAAATTTAGAAAAAGAAAGCTACAAATTTCTATTGAATATTTTTTTCCCAAGCTGATGCTAATGCGTTGATTCCTCCTCACCAAACACCTCAACGTTGCAAACTGGGCATTTCTGGGGGACAAAAAAGGGAAAATAAATTTAGTAAAAACACAATTCTGGCGAGGAAACTTTAGAAGAACGTAATGATTGACCTTGTTAATGATAAGCCATTTAGTGATGCATTCGCCATGGTAAACATGCTCGCATGGTAATTTCATTTGTTTGTCACCTCTTTTATATGTCATCTGACAAACCACACACCTGCTTTTCGTGCAAATTGTTCATGAGAATGTTCAACATGGTGAGAAAAGAATATATTCATTATTCACTAGAAAAGGGAAAGGGATTATATGTAGATCTCACAAGTGATGTACAACATAATTTATAATTTACCTTTTACCAACACTTTTTCTTTTGAAAAAGCTACCAAATTTGAACGTGGAGGTCGGAAGCAAATCAATAAGTTCTTGAGAAAGGCCTCGGCTTTGAGTTCCAACAGCCTCACCCAAGTCCAGCAATTCCTACCACAAATAAGACAAATGTTGAGGCATGTATCCTCATGGTAATACGCATTTTTCAAATTCCATCTTTAAACAATTTAGAAATCTTCTCAAAGTGACTCCTGCCTCTAACAGTAAGACACATTTTTTTAAGCTTAATAACTATCATATCAAACATGATGCCGTGTAAAACAGTGCTTGATGAGATATTGCAGAGCACTTTGACGATATACAACTTTGCCTTAGAAATATAACATTTAGATGCAGAGAAGATATGTCAAATTAGGCTCTCTCCCCTAACCTCCTGACATAACAGGGGGGCCTTAATGCCTGAGATTTATCAAGATTGCTAAGCCCATCATCATTTATTTGTCCAGTGAAACCGAGATCCAGCAAAAATGAATCCACCAATGTTTAGTAAGATAATGTTATTTTGCCAAGAAAAATGAACATAGCGAACAAATGTGAAAAAGATATTAAAATAGCAAAACCTTTGCATCCATATATATTCTTAGTTGTATGCATCAGTACATACATGTAGATCTTTAGGTCTAACACACCTCGTAAGTCATGTTATCAGGGTCAATATCGTCTTGCAATAGGACCTGTAGGAATGCAGAGAAACGGTTAGTAGATAAGTTCTGAAGAGCAAAATATATACCCTAGCTTCTGTTTGAGGGAGGGATAAACCTTCTGTTAAAACCAAATGCTCGAACAGCAAATCTAATCCCAAGGTATATGAAGTTTTTTGAAAAAACTAATTCCTAATTTCATAGAGCTTATCCAGAAGGGAATTCGTTTACAAGAGATCAATTGCTCAAGGTCTTAAGTCAAGCACGTTAGAAAGAAAGCCACCTACCTGAGCATTACTGGAATCGTGATGATTTGGACTGCCTGCAAGAGGAACCCAAAAATTTTAACATGATTTTCAGAAAAATACAATCTAAAGCAGCATTCACACCCCCTACTTAAAAAGATAAAGACTCTACATCTGCAAAAGAAATTCCAAAAGACTAAGATGGAATAATTAATCAAACTATTCTTTTTCTAATTAGACACAAACTAAAACAGCAATTAAATTCAAAGAGAAGGCCTGAAAGAAAAGGCAGGAAAGGGGGAGAGGGGAGTTCACGTAAAAAGATCGGGTTGATTGCTCAGATTTCTGTGCACCAAGTCTCTTCCCCCACCCCCATTTTCAGCTCTTTCCTTTAATCTCTGGAAATATTACAGATAGCATGCCACCAAAAATTAAAGTGGAAAAATAAAAGTATTTAGTTTATACAACTAACTTTCCAAAATGAGGAAATTTCAAACTGAATGAATTGCATTAGGCATTTAGTATCTTTAAGATATTAAATGTGACCATAGGGGCTAGGCTATGCACACAAGAAACGGAAAGAAAGTTTCAGCCTACATTCTTCAGGAATGGTTTGCATGCCAGTGACTCCATCTCTTCTGGATTGAGAGTCTGTTGTAGTGGTCTCCCCAAAGATAAATGATGAAGGATTCCCCCATTCTCCCCTATTGACCTCCATTGTCGGTAAACTATAATTCGCCTCGTAAGAACCAAAATGAGATATACTCCACGGACCAGACAATCCAAATTTGTAAGGATTCATATTCATAGACCAGTAGACACTTTCCTGGACACAAGTATATGAAAATATACATTATGATCATGTTTAATCAAGCCAAAATAATTAGAGTTATTAGAAAAAAGTAAAGCTAATTGCAAAATATAAGGCAAAGAAAGAAAGAGTTAGTCCTGTTTTGGTGGGTGCATCTAATCCAAATGTAGTTCGAATCAGCTATCAACAAATCAATTGAAAATTGGAATTTAGATATAAATGGACTGCTGGGAGATATTCCTGCCCCACAAAATTACTTGTAATTGCAGCATTTGCAGTCCAAATCAAGTTAAAGTAATTACTACCTAGTCACCAACACTCTCTCTATTCTAATTTCTAAGAACCTACACAAACTACCCCTAATCCCAAAGAAAAAACAGACAAACATCTCTGGCTTTTTCTTGAATGTCCAGTTGTCCACAAACTCCTCCTTTTGAAGGTAATTTGGTGATTTTTTTCAAAAGTGAGGGCTTGATTTGTGTAAAATCATTAAAATAAAAGATTTCTAGTTTAAACCATTATTTTCATAGGCAACCTCATATTCCCAATGAACAATGATTTTTTTTTTTTTCCAAAAAAAATATTATAATAACCTCCAATACCCTGTGTTAAACTCCCTGATCTTCACTACCAAAGTATTAGACAACAAAGTAGAAGGGGAATTTCTGCTTTTACTTCCAAAATTTTCCAGTGAAGTTACTCATAAGACCAGACATCAGTCTAGGAAACACATATTAACTACAAAAACGGCAAGTTAATCAGTCGTGGGTACTATAGATCTACAACCATCATGCAAAGAACAATTAGCATCTAGTAACGTATTCTACCATAAGCACTTGTGGAATTCCTAAAATAAAACACGTTCAGATATGAAAAAACCAACAAACAAACAAACAATATGGAAACTATATAAGAACAACCTGGTCAGAAAGAACTGGTCCAGCATGGCCATAATTCGCCGGCACATGATTGAAGCCGCTCAAGAAATCCACATAACTTTCAGGAGCAAGATATGGAAAACCATCATTGTCTATGTATTGCAACACCATTGATCTACCGTCATTCATTTTGAATCAACACTACAACAAAAGCTGCGTAAAAGAAAAAAAAGAAAAACCGTAAAGCAAACTACACATGATTTAAATCACCAAAGAGCAATCGGAAAGAAATAAACAAAAACTAGTCTTAAAAAACCAAAGTAAATAACGCAAGTCATTCTAATTCCCGTGACCTCATTCTCGATCATCAAATTTTGGTTTCCGCTCGGAACAAATTCGTAAAACAACAAAGCGTCCAGAAACACAATCCGTGAATGGACCTCACAAGTTACAAACTAAACGAGATTCACGCTACTACTTCTTCTTCCTCCTCCTCCTCTTTTCTTACTAGTTTTTTTTCCTTCTCTCCTTTGATTTTCCTCTCACATTACTCAGAAAATTGACAGGAAAAACGACAAAAGTCATTATTACAAATCATCCACAGATTGCATTTTCCTCAAATTTCTCGGCTACCAAACAGAATCAGAAAGAAACAAAAAAAAAAACCAAAAAAAAGGAAACACATATACATCATTTACCTTCTTCAGCTTCACATTCCAAACAGAAGAGGCGGAAAACGAAGAACGACGGAGAGCAAAATCAGAGAAGAGAGAATGAGCGTAACGAAGAGAAACGGAAACAGGATTTGAAGAAGCAAATCAGAAGAGAGAATGAGAGAAGCGGGCCTAGAGAGAGAAAGAGAGAGAGAGAAGTGTGTGTTGTGTGCTATAACTTTATATATATCACTCTCTCGCTCGCAGTTTCTTTATTTGTAGTAATTTAATTCTCTTTGCTTTTTTTTTCTCTCTCTCTCTCTCATGGTGGCGCTTTAATTTATGCTGGAATTCAGAGACACGCTAGTGACAGAGATTATAACTACACCACTCCACACCTTTCTTTTTTTGGCCATTTACTCCACACCTTTCTTATTTCATAGGAAAATATTCTCATTATTATATGATAATTAATTCATCATCTATATATAGTTAAGTTTATATTTATTTTAAGGTCAAATTACACTTTAGTATCCTGAGTTATGGATCAGTTTCGTTTTAGTACTCTAAATTTTTAAAAGTGACATTTTGATACCTTGTTCTATTTTCCGTTAGAACTTTGGTATCCAAAACACTTTTTAGTTACCTCTTGACGAAAAAAAGCATGTACAAGTCATGTGCATGGTAAAAAAAATACAAAATGCATCATCATAAACTTAAATTTTACGATTCAGCCTTCAAATATGTACTCGAAGGAGGAAATCATATTTTTTTTAGCTGAATCGTGAAATTTGATTTCAGGATGATGGATTTCGTGTTTTTGATGATCACGTGCTTTTTTTGTAAAAAAAATAATAAAAAAAGAATTTTGAGTATCAAAGTGCTAACGACGAATAGAATAGAGCACTAAAATGTTACTTTTAAAAGAACATGATACCAAAATAGAATCGACCTATACCTCAGGGTTACCAACGTGTAATTTACCCTTATTTCAAATTACAAAAGACTTGTGTCTTCTGCATTCAATTGTTATTTCACTCGCTTTACTACTTTTGGTTTTCCTCCCTTCCCTCGTTTTCATCGTGGGATTTACGAGAAACTCCCGTAACATTTACCAATAATAAAAAAAACTCCCATAACCATTGCTGTTTTGTAAGTTTAGTTTTCTTGTATTTGAGTTTTATTTTTATTGAAAAAAAATATAGTAAGAAATGCATTTTTTTCTGGACAAAAGTTTAGGTGAGTTGGGTCATGGGGCTCACTAAGGTCAGGGCAAACCTCCCGGCTATGAGCGCTTACAGAGATACTTACAAATAATGAAAAAAAAAATTTTGAGTATCAAAGTGCTAACGACGAATAGAATAGAGTACTAAAATGTTACTTTTAAAAGAACATGATACCAAAATAGAATCGGCCTATACCTCAGGGTTACCAACGTGTAATTTACCCCTATTTCAAATTACAAAAGACTCGTGTCTTCTGCATTCAATTCTTATTTCACTCGCTTTACTACCTTCGGTTTTCCTCCCTTCCCTCGTTTTCATCGTGGGATTTACGAGAAACTCGCGTAACATTTACCAATAATAAAAAAAAACTCCCATAGCCATTGCTTTTTTGTAAGTTTAGTTTTCTTGTTTTCGAGTTTTAGTTTCATTGAAAAAAATATAGTTAGAAATTTTTTTTTTTTTGCACAAAAGTTTAGGTGAGTTGGGTCTTTGCGCTCACTAAGGTCAGGGCAGACCACCCGGCTCTATGAGCGGTTACAGAGATACTTACAAATAATGAAAAAGGAATTTTGAGTATCAAAGTGCTAACGACAAATAGAATAGAGTTCTAAAATGTTACTTTTAAAAGAACATGATATATACCAAAATAGAATCGACTTATACCTCAGGGTTATCAACGTGTAATTTACCTTTATTTCAAATTACAAAAGACTCATGTATTCTGCATTCAATTCTTATTGGACTCGCTTTACTACCTTCGGTTTTCCCCCCTTCCCTGGTTTTCATTGTGGGATTTACGAGAAACTCCCGTAACATTTACCAATAATTAAAAAAAAACTCCCATAACCATTTCTTTTTTGTAAGTTTAGTTTTCTTGTTTTCGAGTTTTATTTTTATTGAAAAAAAAATAGTTAGAAATGCATTTTTTTTTGGACAAAAGTTTGTGTGAGTTGGGCTCCGAGGCTCACTAAGGTCAGGGCAGATCTCTCGGCTCCATGAGCGTTTACAGAGATACTTGCAAATCGCCTACCAACAAAGCCCTCACATCGACAGTGGGAATCGAACTTATGAATTTGTGAGTTATCAGTCGACTCCTTACCAAGTGGACCAACCTTTGTTAGCAGTTAGAAATACATTTGATGTAAGGTTTTGAGAATTTTTCTTGAAAATATTTTTTAAACATGCAGAAAACATGAAATTGTAAAAAAGACATTTCTAATATTTTCAAAATTAACTTGCCATATTTTTTTAGGTTAAATTATATTTTTTATTTTAAATGTTTGAGACAAATTTAATTCAGTCTTTTATTTTTTTTTTGCAAAATCAATTTTATATATTTTATAATTATTCAATTTTTTTTTTATTTTAGTAACTGAATGTAATCATATCTCTCTTGTTTCAAATTTAAATACGATAAATCTAAAACTACACGTTACTTTTGATAGGTCTTATTTTTCTCTAATACAAGTCATTAGTAACTAGAGTCAAATCAGACCTCGAAAGTCAAAAACAAAATTGTTTATTTCATGATCAACGAAGTTAATCATATATATCTCATTTCAAGCGAAGTTTGATGGTAAAACAAGCGGCCTACTACTTTTAAAGTTCGATACGAACTTTATTTTTTAAGGATCCTAATAAAACTTGGTTAAAATCTCCAATATTAACCTACAATACTTGTGAATGATCAATAAAGCTAACAAAATTTCACAACATCTGAACAATCAAAGAGCCATAAACAGTAATAATAGTGTAATACCCATAAATCCAATTCTTTGTTTCATTAATGAGATCAAACCTAAAAGGGACATTCCAAAGGAGAAGGATCCCTCCACTTCTACCAACAGAATCTATACAAAAAGAAATCACTTAACTTTAAGGTATTACAACCTAAAACTATTAAATTTAGTTTCTTGAAGACAAAATACATAACATTTGTCATTTATAATATAATAATAAAAAAACAATTTTGCATTTCTTTTTGCAAAAAATATATTGACAAAACAATCTAAGCCGTACAAGTGTTGGTAATGTTGAAGGTAAGGCTTGTGTAGGGATGGCAATGGTTTAGGATACTTAGGATATCCATCCGTATCCGTCCGAAAAAATATCCGATATCCGTCGGATACCGGATACGGATAGTGAAAATTAATTTTTTTTCGGATATCGGACGGATACGGATATTGCCCTCGGATACCCTATTTCCGTCCGAAATGAACGGATATTTAGGGTATCCGATATCCGATACCCTATTACTTATTTAATTTTTATATTTTACTTTTAATTTAACATTTTATATATAAATATTTAAATTTAATTAATTATATTCATATATATTTTTTATATAATCATATTTTAGTTATTTTATATTTAATTTTTTATTTTAAAAAATAAATTTAAAATGTAAATAAATAACAATTTCATTTAATTATATTAGTTGGCGGATAATGGATATCGGGTACGCGATATATCCGATTTATAAAATAGGATATCCTATCCTATATCCATATTTTTTTGGATATTTCGGGTATCCGTCGGATACCGGATAGGGTGCGGATACGGATATTAATTTATCGGATACGAATAGAGTACAGATATTGGATAGGATAAACAGATACGGATACGGATAGTGACAAAACCACCAGATACCCTATCCGTGTTCAGGCTTGTGATTGTGAATTGTGATCCCAACAATAATAAATAATAATAACAAATTGTACGCTTCAAATCTCCAAACAGGGTTTTGGTCCCCATGCTACCAACATCCATCCTCTCTTCCCTTGGACAAGGTCAAACCCTAATCCTATCAATCCCAACCAACTTTATCTATAGTCTATACCCCTTTTTTTTTCTTTTCTTTTCTTTTTCCAGTAAAATATTATAATAAATTTTAGGCCAAAGTATAAATTTAGTCTCCTATCTTTTGATAAGTTCCCAATTTAGTCATGTATATTTTTTTTGTTGCAATTTTCGTTCTATATCTTTGCAAAAAGTCCCAATTTTAGTCTCATATCTTTTAGTCAAGTTGTAAAATTAATCTCATATCTTTTAAAAAGATATGAGACTATTTCTAAATCTGACCTAAAGATTTAAGACCAATTATGCAATTAACCTAAAGATATGGGACCAAATCTATATTAGAGAAAGGTATAGGACCAAATTGGGACTTGACCCAAAAATACAGGACCAAAAGTGCAACAAAAAAATATATAGGATCAAATTTGCTCTTTAACCTAAAATAAGTTACTCTCTTCTTTTTCTAAAAAAATATTCTTAGATTTTCTCAAAACTCAAATAATTAAATTATTTTGTAAAAGTTCAAATATATAAAATTTCTCTAAACTTTTCTTTATGATTTCATAATTGTACGTTGCTATATTATATATTGATTGATACCTAAAATTAAATATTATTGAAATTTTTAGTAACAAAAATGATAAAAAAATCATTTTCTCTCAATGGAAATTTCAACAAAATTAAAGGCTCAAGGAGATCTTTCATCGGTTTTTAAAATTAAAAAAAATACTTAGTAACTAAAGTTTAGAAAAAAAAAATATATTTTAGCGTTTTAAAAGTAACATTAATTTCTTTTGTTAAAAGTATAACATAATGTAAAATGTATTTTTGAAGTCATAAAAAATGATTATTTTTTATTTACTAAATATATATTTTGAATGTATAAACTGATTAACATAAATTGTCTAAAGTATGTTGCAGGATATATATTTGTTTTATAAGATTTTTGTTCATTTTTTGGAATAGGAGCATAATTGTTTTATAAGACAAAAGGGCTGGGTAACAATAATATTAAGGGCGTATATTATTGCTGTAGTATATTAATCAATTCATAGTTGATATCTCCAAAAGAGCATTGGTAGGAGTGGGAGTGGACAACTAAAAAAGCTACTCCTAAAACCATTTTAATATTGCCCACACTCTCTCCTTCATTCCACAAAAAGTTGTATTGTATGGCACTTGAATCATTCTAGGAAGTATGGACACTTTATACCGAAGGTGTGCCACTGTATCAGATACGTGTCTGTGTCCGATACCCACACAACACATATTCATAAGTTTCAAAATATAAAATCTTATAATTTTAATATGACAAACAATAGAAAATAATAACACATCTAGCATATATTATGAATAGATGTTGTGATTCTTAAAATTTTTATTAAACTTTATGAATTTTTAATTATCTATATATATAAATATATGTTGTGTTGTGTCGTGTAATCTTAAGAATTTAACGTGTCAATGTGTCTGTGTCAATATCCATGCTTCATAGGAATCATTATTGGGTGGTAGGTATTAGAATAGACCAGATTAAATGATAATAGAAGAAACTTTGAGAAAGAAAATTTGAAGGAAAGAAAAGGAGAAATTTTATATTAAAATTTTGGAAACTTTACCTCTCATAAATAAGAAAAAGATAGAGAAAGAACAATTTCTTTTTTATTAGATGATATATTAGATGTTGATCGTTTGTTCATCTTAAATTATTTGTCACTCGTCCTCTTTCCTAACAGAGAGGGACTAATGATATATAAGGTTTCATCTGTAGACGAGATTAAATGATAGTAGAAGAGACTTTGAGAAAGAAAATTTGAAGGAAAGGAAAGAGAAATTTTACATTAAAATTTTGAAAACTTTACCTCTCATAAAAAAGAAACAGATGGAGAAAGAACAATTTCTTTCTTATTAGATGATATATTAGATGTTAACTATTTGTTCATTTAGATTATTTGTCACCCAATACATGATATATCATGTATTGGCATTGGATGTCTGTTGACTTTGAGTTGTTCATCACCCCTTTTCTTAGCAAGAAGGGACTAGTAATAAACTTGAGTTGGTTGTTTCAATCAAGGGGTGACTACTAATTTGTTTAGATCAATTTCCAAAGGTGGACTTTGTTTTTGATTCACTTCTTGAGATCTTTGAGATCCTTATCTAGACTATCTCGGAGGCACGTCCTCTTGCGGCTGATCGACTATTCTCTTTCTCTCCCTTCATATAAGTTTGTCTCTTAAACTCTAAAATGGTTAGATGCATTTTTCTTGCTCTCTTTCTTATGATTTCTCTTAAACACTCTTAACTTAGGCATCGAAATAACTTCGCAAGATTACTCTTATGAATTCTTATTTTGCAAGCCTCCTCTCAACATCTCTTCAGTCTTCTTTTACAGCTAGAGTAAGATTCTTGACCTATTTTAATTTGTTATTAAATATATTTTGAAATTGAAGTGTCTGTAGTTGACCAAAAACTAAAATCTCAACTTTGTATAAGATTACACTAATTAAAAATTACGAACAAATAAAAGGAAAAGCTTGCCAAGTTCCTGTTTGGGGGCGAAACAAAAAGTTGGTAGTTTATTTTAAAGGTAAAATGCACTTTGATACCTTATGGTTAGAACCGATTCCACTTTGGTATCTTGAAAGACAAAATTTGACACTCAACTACCCTAAGGTTTGCACCGTTAGCACTTTGGTACCATCTGGTTATTTTCCGTCAAGATTTAACAAAAAGTGCTGATGTGACTCAATTAGCACTGTCAAAACGAGCTTAGGCCCGCGGGCCGGCCCGGCCCGCCCGCTAAATGGGCGGGCTTGGGCTTAAAAAATTTGGCCCGTTTAAAAACGGGCCTAAACGGCCCGGCCCGTTTAGCCCGTGGCCCGTAACGGGCCGGGGCGGGCCGGCCCGTTTAACAGTGCTAGACTCAATCTTAGTCGTCAATTTCTACTACATCTTATCTATTAGTTTCTATTGCAGTTTAAATCATATTTCACTCCTCAACAAGATTTCTTTTGTGTGTTTAGGTCCTCTCCCTTTGGTAAAACAAATCAAAACACAACAAACTAAAAGAATTGAGGGAGTTTTCTACAATTTTATTCTAAGAACTAGAGAGTTATTAAAAAAGAAATTGTAGAAAGATCGTTAAAGTTTTAATGAATCAAAATCTTTCCTTTCTCATAAAATTTCTCTCAACCAAGTCCTTAATTAATCACAAATTGAAATCAAATGTTTGTCATCTTTATCAGATTGGTCCTTGGGACACAAAAAGCAGCTATGTATCTCTATTTTTTATTTATCTTCCATTTAAGGTCAAGGAACTTCTATATTTTTCAAAATAGTCTTTGGGGCACATTATAATAAGATTGATTTTTTACAATATATGATCATACTTAATTTATTTATTTTATTAAATATACCAAATGAAATTAAATCATAAACATACTTGACTATTGGTGTTTAAAATATTATACTTACTAATAAATCTAAGTTAATATTTTACTAAAATAATTATATTTATTGTAATTATGTATTTTAAAGATAAAATGTTATAATTAGATTATCATATTTTGCTATCATAATTCATAACTTGCATGAAAAACTTATACTGTTATTATAATTTCATAAAAAATAAATATTTTATTAATATATTAAATTATTAAGTGAAACTAAATATTAATTATTTAATTTGTACATTAATTAATGGGAATATTTTTTAAATTATTTAAGTTTACTTTCAAAATTTCATTTAAGTAGTTGTATTTGAAAATGGGTAGAACTAACTTTCATTTATTTTCCAAAATGATATGTAATTATCTCCTTTTTCTATTTTTCAAAATTACAATTTGACCCCAAAAAAGTTTTGTAATTTTTATTTTAGTCCCAACTATCATGATCTAAGGACTTTTTTTTGTAAATTTTGAAACTATTTGGGAGCATTATATAATTTTTGCAAAAATTTTGTAAAGTTTATCTTCTCACCATCAAAACACACGATTTTATGACTAAACTGTATTTATTTTCCAGATTTAGGACTAATTTGTAATTTTATTATTTTTATAATATTTTTCAAAATTATATTTTGACCCTAAAACTTTGTTATAATTTTCATTTTAGTCCTCAAATATTATGATCTAGGAACGTTTTTGAAAATTTTGAAACTATTTGAGAGCATTTTGTAATTTTTGCGAAAGTGCTAACAATTTTCTGTTAAATCTTGACGGAAAATAATCACAGGGTACCAAAGTGCTAACGGAACAAATCTCAGGGTAGTCAAGCGTCAAATTTTGTCTTTTAGGATACCAAAGTGAAATAGGTCCTATCCACAAAATACCAAAATGCATTTTACTCTTATTTTAATGTGTCAAAGCTCCATCCTTCATTCCTTTGTAGAACGTATATATGGGGCCGTACTTGACCTTAGTTGCAAGCAAGGAATTGATGTTGTTTAACCCAATATTTTTTTGAAGGGTGAGATAATATTTTCCAATCAATATTAAAATATTATTTCTCTCAAAACGTAAAGATTTCAAAGTAAGGCCCAGTTTGTTTCCGTTTTGATTATAATCTGTTTTGATTATAATCATAATAAACATGTTCGTTTACGTTTTTTTCCTGATTCAATTATAATCATGGTTTTTTAATAATCAAAGACACTCAATTACACTTATACCCCTGTACATAAACCTATAATTACCTATACTCTAATACAATCAATCCCCAATCACAAAGGGCAAAATTGTCATTTACTTTAAAATTGGGTCAGTTTGTAAATATCCATTTTTGTGTTTGGGCTAAAATGTTATTTTGCCCAAATAATTTAGAACTGAAATTGAAATTTTTCCCAATCATATCCCTACCATCTCTTTCTCTCTTCAGCCACTTCCAACCATTAACCCGAATTCGATCCCACCGTCCAAGTCCCTAGAATCAGAAAGACAAATTGATCCTGAACTAGGAATATGAAGCACTTCACTCTTTCTTGGCTTTCCCCACCCAAAATCCGTGTCGTATGCACGTCAGATCTCAATGTCCG